>JAGXCT010034748.1:94435-106750 GCA_022495035.1 Philopotamus ludificatus
AACTTAGCTCAGTCGCGGTTAACTTGCATGTTACCTACAAGCCATAACACTGGTTAATAACGTAAACCCATTATATTATGTTCCATTAAACAATTAGCAAATAAATTGCTGCTTGACTGACGAATCCTTTGTCTATTTATGTCAACCTATGTACGAGAAATTATCAATAGACATTTTATAAATTGTATTTTAAAATTGAATCTCTCTATTAAGTTTTGATTACACGCGAAAGTTTCTTTAAATCAATTGTCTTCGTCTTCTTCTGTTTCCATTTTTTTTTTTTAATTTTTATCATATTCTTCGGCACTCGTCTCTAACAAATTTACAGTTGAGTGCGAGAAGCGCGTGCTTTACATAATTGGAGTTGTGGTTACCAAGTCCCCCGGGGTTACCGCATTATTTTAAATAGCTGCTAGAGGAAATTGTTTTTTCACCGTTATTAATCGAGATGACACCCGGTTTTGTATTCGTTAGACCTTGAAATTTTCAGAATTGCCAAGAATTTGCAGAAATCAAACGATGCAACCGCAAATTTGCAACTAAAGGATTACGCAAATCGAAATTTGAGTGTATCCATGCATGTTTCTGCACAGTCGCTGGCGGCGCATTTGTTACATTGCAAATGTTCCGAATAGAAAGTTGTATGAGTGAAAAATCAGGACAATAATGGGACCTGTCTCACCCCCCGTGGGAATAGTCATGTGCAGAAAACAAATACTTTTCCAAGAAGACTTTCTATTTGCATACTTTTACAATGTTCCTGTGTTACATGATAACGTTGCTTTGTGTTTGTGAAAAATTCGCATCGTGTAATATTACAATATCCATATTCGGTAAAACCTTTGGGGTAGATATTTTTAGGCACAAAATCTTATATCGGAATATTTTTTTGGTTTAATATTAAAATGAAATACATAAAATAAAATAATAAATTGTGATTTTTTCAGTGTATTTACGCATACTTCTTGAAATATTTTCAGTAGCGACTTATATTTAATAATACAAATTTTAAATAAAATATACATCTTGGTATATTATGCCATTTTCCTATCAAAAAACTATGCAAAAGTGTAAACTGAGTTCTATTCTTCCATCTTCATTAAAAAAATAATCTAGATCAGTAATAATAAATCGAATGCCTTCAAAATGCGCCCCCGGCAGCTATACGTCTATCCAAACATTTAATATTGATCATCACTTAATTCTCTAAGGACCCAAATTTAATGTCGTAGCTTTTTAATGAAACTCAAACTTATATTTCTAATCATTTATTAAACTTAAACTATGCAAAATAATTACTCATGTGTTTGTTTCTCTCAGTCAACGAATGGGGGACCTAAACGCCTTCTTTTAGAATCTTCCCCATTTTTTTCAGGTACCTTTGAGTTGATGATCATGAAGTACCGGCTTGGCTCGATAATTCTTCTATACTTATTATCTACGATTTTTTGCAACCTCTTCTTTTAAGTCTGCTTCGTCCACTTCACGGGGAAGCTACTTTTAGGCTCATTTTTCAAATCAATATTGCCTGATTTAAATTTAACTATTTTTGACATTTCCTTATGTTTAATGCGTCTCTATAAATATCGCAAATCTTTTTTGTTGCCTGTGTTCCGTTTTTTTTGACGTGAAACGACTCGGTCATTATTAAAGGGACACGTAAAAAAATCTACGCAAAACGAAGATTTGAGACTTCTTACGACACACACACACACTCTTCAAATACGTCTTTCTTAGTCAAAGGACTGAAGAGAACTAATCTGAAACCATGCTTTCCGAAAATGCGACATTACATTTGGGTCCATCTAATACTTGTAACCATTAGTTAAAGCCGCGGTCATGCATATCAATCGTGGCGCGCTATAAATCTGATTCGTGTGCACATGAATGTCTATTGCGCCGCGTTGTATTTTCAATGGTATAGTGAATGATGAACTTTTATATGAAACAATACACGCTGATAAGTACTGTGAACAGCGAGACCAATTAAAGCAGGATTTAAATTAAAAACCGACCTCATTTGTTGAATTGGAAAAATATTATCTTTCACTACGATAACGAAAGACTATATTTTCCTTAACATATATAGTTTTAAACTTTTATTTAATAAATAATACAATAACTTACGCACAAATCTAATAGAAAATATGTAAAGAAGTTAATAATTCAGGAAAATAAGAAAACTTGATATTATCTTTCATATAATTTATGCAATACGCCTAGAAAAAAAGTTATGACTATGTAATTTGCTGTTATTTTATATTGGCATTTTAATGTGGTTCACATTTTGCGGATAGATTTTGAATTTAAATTAACATCTTAAACGGATTTTCTGTAAATATACATCCGAAGGTAATTATAATAAATATTTTAAGATGTTATCGCAAATCGCAAATTCCAAGAACCCGCTTGATTCCCTCGGGTCCGTCACCTTTTCCAAATTGGACATCTCCTACCCTCTAGCCCGTTTACCTGGGTTAATTAGTGCTTAATTAGATACATCTTCCACCCCGCTTCCACCACCGAGTGCAAGCAATACAAAGTCATATCTGCGCCGGGGGTGGTTGTTCTTTCGGTTAATTTATGGCCGCTTCGCACCTCTCACGGGGGCCCTGTCCCCACGAGCTTCCCGTGACGCAATCCCCATATAAATTTGCAGTTATGTCCTGTCGTTTGTGTTTATGTTGGTGCGTACAGACTTGTGCGCACGCACATTGTTTGTCGATAACTGAAAGAAAATTTTCTGTGTTACCTATGGGGCTGTTAAGGTGCATCTTCTTTATGTTACATTCTTCATCAATTTGCTCAGATTATTTTATATACAAATGTTATTATTATTAATGGTAGAATTGAAATTCTAGGGTTGAACTTTAGCACTGGCGTGTGTTGTCGAAAAGTCACCGACGTTTACGACCGTCTTGGGGAATTGTCTCATGCATAGTAACCGTTGAAAAAATGTATATGTACATTTTCAAAAAATGAAATGTACGTATAAAAAACTGTATTTATCAGTCTACGACCCCAAACGCGGCGCGGCGTAATGTACGGCCGAATGATACGGAGGAATAAAGACTTGGCGATGAATAAATTTGCGCCATTACTGGGTTTTCAAATGCTGCAACGCCATTGTGAACCGAGAGCATTAACGTTTATCTTAATTACTTACCGTGCGCAAAACGCTCATGCAGCTTTATCGCTATTGGGGAATGTTTTCAAAGCTCACTCTTTTTTCAAATGATAATTGACATGAGTAATGGCTGATTTTGACGTCATTATTTAAAAATTTGCCAAATTTTGCTTTCCATTGTGTACAGTTTTTCGACAGCATTTTATATTGTTTGTTGCATAAAAATTTTCAAATTACATCTGAATATTACTCTATTTCACCTAATACAGTGGACCCCCCAATTACACTATCCCGAATTACACGCTGAGTTAACGCGGTTGCATTCACGCCGTTGCATTGCGACGAATACGTACTTGGCTCTGTAAAAAATGCTTAATAACATTTTTCCTATTGGAGATAATTTGGTCAAAAAAGAAGTATTTATATTAGATTGTTAGAATATTTAGATAAGAAATAAAATTTTCGAGCTGTGAAAATGATGATTTATTGTATTTTAGACGATAAAAAACAAATAGATATCTATATGTAGTATGTAGGTTTTAGCTTAGTAATAAAGGATGTGACGGGTTGTACCACATAAATATTCCAAAAAAGTTATTTTGTTGAATGGATAAACAAAAATATAAATTTATTACAGTCGATGTCTAAGTACTGGAAAGTTTTCGATCCAAATAATCTATTATTTCAAGGACAGTTTTTTAACCATAAATAAATACATGTCATATATTTTACAAAGGGCATGCAGAGCAATGAATGAAACTGTGTCAAGTCGTAAAACTTTAAAAGAAAGCCTTTTGTAGAGCATTAGATAACACGTTTCGTGTGAACCCGCGTTAGTGCGGGAGCGGGTGTTTACCGTTTACGAAAATTTCCGCACTAACGCGGGACCGGGTCGGGTCCTTGAGTGTTAATATCTGGTTCATATTTCGACACCTTTAGTAATACACACGACCAACTGGATTCATCAGTCATTCTCTTTCTTGAATTACATTTTATCTAACTGTCCCAGAACATAAAACACATACTGCTTTTTCCCCTTTGTTTATCATGCCATACTCTTCAGTCCACCAACTTTGGAAATCTCTGCGATTCGTTCCTGATACTTTTCCTATATATAACAAAATATAATAACAAATTCTTTATTGGTTGAACTAAACGAGGAGCCCCTGTAAATTTCAAAAGTAAAATAATAAAGCACATACTTGACACTACTATTTTATGACATGAGTCATTTTTGTTAAATTTGAATTGTTCAATGTCGACGTAGTATTTTAATGATGATAATTGTTAAGGTCAGTTTTAAACATCATATAAATATGATACATTGATCAAAAACACATTTCCTGTATAAAAAAAATCTCTACTGACACCATCGCACACGCACATTAAATATTTTACAGCACACTACCATACAGTTTTTCTTTTTCGCGTGGCCATCATACACTCACAGCTCATTAAATTTTCACGACAGTTTACTCTAGCCATTTTCGGCATTGTCCCGAATGATAAATATATATCCGGCAGTGGAAAGCTTTTTACCATACAATTCATTTTGTATGCATTGCCGAAGCTGCTCGTGGGATTAAGCGTGCTGCTGAACACACTTAGGTGTTCCGCGTCCCACGTTACCCGTGCCACGTGATATATGTATGACCAAACGGAAGCGCTTACATGCCCAACGGCGATGGGAATTCCTAGGCTATAGGAATTGAAGTGATACGTTTCCCTGATAAAATAATTATGACATGTGGATGGTATTAAAAATAGTATACACAAAATGGTTTTTTTTCTTTAAAGATTTCTGTGGAAACTGTACAAGTAATTTAATGATCCTAAAAATCATATAACCTTGTTAATGTTTTGAAATGTAATTGGGTTTTTGAGCGATGGCTCTTCATTAATCCATCGACCTTGTAAAAATGATGTACATACACTTGACATATACGAGTGAATGATCCATTACTTGGAATCAACTGGTAATTTTTCAATTAACTTACAATTACACACATGTACATATTTTTCCAGGGGTACTCTATTTTGTTAAAAATTTATCAAGGTTTTCTTGGGATTTCCATGTATTTTGTGTAGAATTATGTTTACAATAATATAAAAAATCTGTCGGTACATACCCCCACCCGTTAGGGGTAGAAAATTTGGCAATTAGACTTTCCAAGTTCCTATATCATTTTGAACACATTCAGAAGAAGGTGGCCGCGGTACATATTATTATATTATATAACTATTAATCCACTTTCTCTCATTTCTGAGGAACGTGACTATGTGCATGATTCTCATTGTGGAGAATTATAGACATGGTTTTCATGCGAATAAATAGTGCAGTGGTTTCCAGTTGCCTTCTGCATCGCAGTATTTGTAGCATGCTCGTTACAAATACAGTGGAACCTCTCATAACGAGCATAATTCGTTTCAGAATCTTGCTCGTTGTGTGAAACACTCGTTATGCGAAACTAATTTTTACATATAAATCAATATAAAACACGATAATGCGTTCCATGCGAAATATTTATTTTTAATGAATATTCAAATAAAATTACATGCTTATAAATTGTTGAAGATCGTAACAACCTGGATAGAAACATTTTTAAAAATCGATACTAGCTTATTATTTATTAATTTATGACAAATAAATAATTATTTTTTACTAGAAAGCTGTCTAGAGACATTTGTTTTAGCCGACCCTTTAATATTTGGTGAAAATGTGACACAGCGTTATCATTGAATATGTTTGTAGCACGCATAGCCACCTCCTTATTGGGATGATGCTTCTCAATGTACGATGAAACAGTTTCCCATGCTTTCAGCATTTCTCTTATTGCGTCAGAAGATTGTTTCTCTGCTACTTCCTCTTCCTCCAAACTCTCCTTCATAACTTCTTGCTGTGAAATACTATCCAACACACACAAGTGCGTCATACTTTTGTGACTTCCCCTTTCTGCGTCACTCGTTATGCGAAATGTCGCTCGTTAAGGGAGCAATTTTTTCACTTTTTTTTGCTCGTTATGCGAATTACTCGTTATGGGTAGTGCTCGTTAAGAGAGGTTCCACTGTACTGCGAAATTAAATTCTGTTGTGAAATGAACCTCGTCAGCCTCCACCCCACCTCTTTGTTACACCAGCGTCACCAAATTCTTCGGAATGGTCACCCATTCGAGAACTATCTGCGCTGAGTGACGATTAACTTAACAATCATAATTAGATTGTAATCACCTTTAAGCTATGGCGGGTATTTGTTTAAATCGGATTCGGATCACACTCGTTTTTTTAAAATGATTTTACAACCCCTAGTTAAAATTTTGTAAAAGTAAAAAATTGGTAGAGGAATATAATTAGTCCAAATGGATTATCAAGATACGTGTTTTCACATGCTTAATTAACCTTTTGAGTACCGCGAAATATTAAGCTAGGTGACATTCATATACCATTATTAGACTTATCGAATTTATGAATTTTTGTTTGAATTTTTAATTTAAAAGAGTCGAAATTTTTTCTCTCTTTTATACGTATTTTACGGCATTTGTGTCGTCCCCGCACGGAGGACACATATGTCCTCGCGGTACACAAACGATTAAAAGGTTTGTTAGTACTATATTAATTTTGAAAGAACATTTAAAATAAAAAAATATATTGTGTTTATCCATTTCTTCCGTTTCTAATCTTCGCAATACATTATATATTGATATAATATTTTCCCTTATTCGTTATTTTGAGTATTTTTCAAAATCTTTTTAATTCAAATTGATCTAATATCAAACTCAAATTAATATTTTTTATTTAGAAATGCATTATATGTATAAAAAATCTAAACTAGTTCCTTGTCCCATTTACGTACAAACATATATAAATAGTTTATAATAACGCTGTGTTATCTATTTTGAACATTGTTGTTTTTCTAGGATACGTTTGTGAAGCAAAAGACACACATACGAATTCGATTTTCCAATATACCAAAAAATCCACACAAAAAAGATTGATGCTATATAGGATTGCATTATACGTATATTCGATTCACCCCATCTTGGATTCAAATTTGATTCTGAAACAATCGTACATTCCCCGAGAAGATTTATACCCGGTTAGACTATGTACACTTTCTGTTAGATACATTTAAATGCTAGACCAGGCTCAAACAGGTAGTCGGGGGTGCGAAGTCGTTAACGACAAAGCGCATCCCGTGTACTGGGTAGCAAGAGCGAGAGAACGGGGATGGAATGGTGACTAGCGGAGATATAGAGAGCTGGGGAGGAGAGAGGACGAACGTAGTTGGACCAAATTTCGCCCCAGAATGGAAAAGTTGGAGCTGTCTGAACATTTCCAAATTGATATTTCCGCCGGCGGCAAACCAGAACACTCAACTACTCGCAGTTCACCGGATAATTCGCGGATATTAATACGAAAACTAAAAAAGGATTCTAGGGTTGTATGTGGCAATTCAGTATATAGAACTTTTCATTTAATCAATATTATCAGTCGGAATTGGTCATTTTATTTATCCACCGGGGCATTCCAATAATGATATTATATAAAATTTATGTAAGCGTGCTAGATATATCTTGAATATATATACATGTAGCAGAAAATCTGCTTACGCTACTGGTAAACGTAGGAAATAAAATGCGATGCTAAAACGGGAAAATAAATTATTAGAACGAAAACCGCTTATAACGCAGTCAAGTTTGCGTACGCACAAGGGCCCTGGCCAATTTTGTCAGTGGCTTGTAAATGTTTATTTTTGTGCTGTATTTATAAATGTATTTGAATTTAATCAATAATCTAAGTTCATAATGCTAAAAATCTTATTCCACCGTCTGATATACGAATGTAATTTTATAATTTTAATTAAAAACAATATTTATAATATTATTATATTTTTTTTGATTCAAATAAAAGTATTTATTTAGAAACGTTATCAGGTGTTTAAAGTACAAGAATGTAGTTGGCGTTATGTACCTTATGTCATCAAATTGATATAATATCCGGTCTTTACTGGCGAAAATATTTTTTTTGAGAATTTTCATATTCTCTCTTCAATCTAAATCCTTTAATAAAATATGTATAATTAAAAAGTTATGCCTTCTAAAACCATATTAACAAACCTGTTTAAATTATGATATTATATACAGTGGAACCTCTCTTAACGATCACCTCCCATAACGAGTAATTCGCATAACGAGCAAAAAAGTGAAAAATTGCTCCGTTAACGAGCGACATTTCGCATAACGAGTGACGCAGAAAGTCACAAACGTTTGACGCACTTGTGTGTGTTGGATCGTATTTCACAGCAAGAATTATGAAGGAGAGTTTGGAGGAAGAGGAAGTAGCAGAGAAACAATCTTCTGACGCAATAAGAGAAATGCTGAAAGCATGGGAAACTGTTTCATCGTGCATTGAGAAGACCATTCTAATAAGGAGGGCCAGTGCTACAAACATATTCACGATAATGCCAGTCACATTTCACCAAATTTTAAAAGAGTCGGCTAAAAACAAATGTTTCTAGACAGCTTAGCAAAAATAATTAATTATTTGTCATAAATCAATAATAAATAGCCAAGCTAGTTTCGATTTTTAAAAATGTTTTATGCAGGTTGTTACGATTCTTAACAATTTATAAGCATGTAATTTTATTTGAATAAACGTTAAAAAATATTTCACATGGAACGCATTATCGTGTTTTATATTGATTTATATGAGAAAATTAGTTTCGCATAACGAGCGTTTCACACAACCGAGCAAGATTCTGGAACGAATTATGCTCGTTATGAGAGGTTCCACTGTAATTATAATTTTGTTCATAGAATATTAAACATTATAATTTTATTTTTTCATATTTCAACCATGCATAATTAAAATATTTTTTTATGTATGTATTAATAATTATACTATACATTATATATATTCACAGATGCATGTGACAATGGCATTAGGAGCATGCTGAAAATATGTTCCTAATTCCACTGTCACATCCGATTTTCAAAACTCCGATTCGATTCGATAATGCAAATTTAACTTAACACAATACTTTGGATTGTTATTGTTAACATCCGACTTCCGCACCGGAAATGGCCTTTAGCATGATTGATCTTTTAATGAGTTGCCATCATATCAAATGTACGGCGATGGAACCAATATCCGGATATGCTTCCATAGAATCTATTGGGAATAATTGAGAACTCGATTGTTGTCCTTTGTGTAATCCCCCCGGGACACGTCAATACAAATCGTAATAAATTATATTTTCATACTGCGATGCCACAGAGAATTCTGTCCCTTTGTGTCTTCATTGTACGATGCGCTTTGATCTGCGGAGATTTATTGTTATTAAATAATTTCGATGCCCAAATCAAAATACTGTCGGATTTTGGGTTGAGCGACGTATTGATTACTGAAAACACCTCGAGGAATCGTCCGAAAGGTTTCTTACATAAGACCTGTCTCTATTCTCTTGCCAGGCCTGTCACAACGTTAACGTATCATTCATCCCCATCCAACACATGAATAATCGAAGTCTCTTTGATCCAATAATAGAGCCGTAATTCAGGGCATCCCTTAATATTCAATCTCCGCAGAATGCCTCACACACATACCTCCATTCGTAACATTTCTTGGGAATGTGTGAGGTGAGGTTGGAATGGGAGGTGGAGTCGTCATTTAATGATGTGGTTCACTGCAATGGGGAGAGGGAGGAGGTGATAGTTGACTTGTGACGTGACGCCCGGGAAATGCAGGGTTGCGTGCCACGCCACTTCCATCATTCCTAAGGTTTATCCACATTTGAATATTAAACGAAGTGGCAGTTGTGCCTCCATGACTCATTCTTCACATTTTACAACGGTACGAGCTATTTGCAAAAGCAAACCAAATATTAGCTTAGTTTTGTTATCTTGCTTACGGCGCTAATGGATTGTTAGGGGAATTGGTGGCAAAAATTTACTGCCGAGGACAGTTTGAGGTCGAACTGAAACACAAAAGAGGTTGTTGCCATTTGACGTGAATAATTAAAATCGAGTGATTAAAAAAGCTATACACGGATGACTAGAATGTAATTTTCATCACGACAATGGCTTTCGTAAATATGAATACATACATTTTTCATATTACTATAAGCCAGTGCCCTCAATAGTAGTGAGAAATATGTTCATAGGAGGATGGGCTCTAGTTTAACCCCTTCCACTCTATCCACTTTTAGTGGAATCTGTGAGTTACTCTCATTATATATTTTTTACAAATTTATTAAAAGATATATTCATTTGGAAAATAAATAAGAAGCATCTATAGGATTTGATCTGATATCCGATTAAAGAAAGTATTATTTTTTAAAAATTAAATGGTTCCTAAAAAATCCTTTGGGCCAATACGTCTGGCCCACGGAGTAGAAAAGGTTTACGTCGTCTAAAACTTCTTAGATTTAGCTCTTTGTGTGGTTACATATAATTAATAATAAATATCAATGCTGATAATTATTAATTATCCGATATTCCTCCCGTATTAATTGTATAATCACTTTTTAATAATGGCTTGCAGGTAACATGCATATATTTCGATAATGCAAGTTAACCGCGACTGAGCTAAGTTAGTAGTCGGATAGGTGTCTGAGAAAAACTATGAGGGAATTCAGGGAATAAATATTATTTAGGGAATTCTTTATAACACTGGCCAGGGGTTATGTAAGAGGAAGACACCCATTACCCTCGCATGTTTTATAAAATAATATTTATGTGGGTAGTTTGGCACGTTAGTATTTATTAATGTAATCTATCCTGCGTTGAATAAATATTTATAAAACAAATAATATAAATTTTAATTCATCTAACTAAAATAATACTAACTAAATAATCAACCAGTGTCGTGCTTTGGCACTGCAAGGAATATTAGTGTTAGAGACTCAATCCCCTTGGATCTTTAGCGTCTTTAGAATATTTATCGAATCTTTAGCAAATCTTTATATAGACCAATGGCGCTTTGGAATCTTGCTGTTATGCCATTTATCCATTTTAGTCAAATAAATTAATAAATAAATCTTAAAGCAGGGTTCATTAAACTTTTTGTAAACGGGCCAATTTGAAATTTTTATTAAACATGGTTTTCCTCCGAAGGTTGAGGAACGTCATAAATAAAACATAACAATTACGATATGACATCAGTAAGAAGAACTAACTACCCTAACGATAAGAAAATATTAAAAAGTATTACAGTAGATCAAAGCTTTATAGTATTGGATGACAAAAACAAAAAATGATAACATTGTAATTAATAAAAATTCTTAAGTTCTTAAAATCATTAAACAATTGCAAATTGTTTTTGTATTGCTGCAAGTATCAAGTTTCTAACTGCCAAAAAAATATTTGTAAAAACAAAACGTTGTAAAAGTTACAGTCGATCAAACGCGGAGGGTCGGCTAACTTGTGTTCTGTGTGCCCCGGACATATGCAAAAACGCTTTTGATTTGGAATCCACATCTCCCCTTAGGCAATGAGTTAAAACTGAAGTATATACTTGATTTTATATTAATATATATTTTTGTTTTCATGTAATATATCATTTTTATAAAATGTTACTAAAATATTCATTTAGTTGATATATAAAATGCTAGATTTACAAAATAAAAAAAAATTGATTGCTATGATATTAATAAAAATATATTATGGATAAAACCACAATTACAAATTGTGATCGGTGATTTATTTTGCATATTACTGAACTCCATCAATACTGTAAGGGCCATCAATTAATTCTGCATCACAGCGCCGAAACATAAAGCAACTTATATATTAATATAAACCACGCATATTACAAGAAAAATAAACTATTTATGAGTTATAGTAATTGCCGATAATATAATAAGCCGTATCTATTTGTACATAGGGTGCAATTTGAATATTCAAAATATTTTTTTGTACATTGCAAAATTAATCTTACATTTATTTACGAATAAAAATAAGATACAGGATTCACGAATTCGGAAAAGTCCCTATATGATTCACCTCTATAAAGCGATTTAAATAAAATATAAACCTGTCGCACAATATTGTATACGTAGTAGGAGTAATTTATTTTCGAGCTAATACAGTGGAACCTCTCATAACGAGCATAATTCGTTCCAGAATCTTGCTCATTATGTGAAACACTCGTTATGCGAAACTAATTTTCTCATATAAATCAATATAAAACAC
>JAGXCT010034749.1:0-42697 GCA_022495035.1 Philopotamus ludificatus
TTAAATAAATAAATAAATAAATATTACGCTCTTTTTGTACTAAGCAACAAACATCTCGGCAGCTATGACAATTAAAGTACGAGCAACTTTTTTTACGCGCTTTTGAAATAACACGGTTCACTAAAATGAACAAATACAATACTTTGTTGGAATTATCCTTTAACACGGTTCCCAGAAACAAAATATTTATATAGTCAAACCTTCTAGAGCGCCGAGATAGAGACCGTGCTATATAAACCCGTCCTATAGTAGACATGGGGCATACAAAATTTAGGGTTAGGTTTCGTAAATTGAACGAAATCATCTTCGAACGTAAAAAAGGATATTATATTGCAATACCAATACGTAACATGGAGGTGTTGTTAGTATTATTTTATTTAATAAAAATATATACACATTGTTTCTCGTATAACACAGACCTGGTATAACACGGTTTTGATATTCGGTATCAAATGAGGTATCAAAAGAGTATCGATATAATGCGGTTGATGATTAGTTATATTTTTTTATACAACACGCTTTATAGAACACGATTAAAAAAAATCTTCTATCAGTAAGAAAAATCCTGCGAGTACACGCTCAGTAATAATAGAAAAGAAGGTAAGGGCTTTTGTGTTATGGATAAAAATCTGCTATGACAAAAACATACCTATAGACAGAAACATTATTTAAAGGAGAGCCCTGAAAATTTATGATAATTTAAAAAGAACTAAACAATCTTCATCTGAAGATCAATAATCACAATTTTCCTGGTAGTAGTGGATGGTTTAACAATTTCAACACTATCGTGGCCGCATCAATTACCAAAAACTTACGCTATTGGAAGTATTACTTCAAATAGATGTAGCATTAACAGTTGCAATGCATTCTGTATTTATTGTTTAAATGTCTATGCTAGATCGCCGGCTAAAAACGGTCGGTGCAATCATGATGCATATGTGACATCATGTGGCCGGCAATGGTCGAACCAGTGATGATGCAACATATGCATCACCGGCCACGAAAGTGTTAAGAAGCGATTCTCACTACACAATATAAAAATTTGAGGAGAAATTGCGTCGGTTGACATAAAATCTTCTGAAAATTTGTTCCGGAATTCGCCGAAATTATAAACATTCACAACGGATCTCGAAAATGAGTCGAACATATAGAATTGTTAGTAAAAGCGATGATTAATTAATGATCTATTATATGTAAATTATTCAAGTTCTTTCAATAAATATATAATTGTATATTTTGTCGATTGTTTAATAAAAAAAATAAAGGATATCAACAAACTTAAGAAAAAGCCAATTTTTGGATGAAATTAAACCTCGTATAACATGAATTTGTATTACACGATGTTTTTATGGAGCCATATGACCGTGTTATACGAGGCCAATACATATTTTTAGAATATATTAATCAGGTTTTCCATATTGCCTTTTTACACTATTTTCTATACCATATAATGTTGTGCTTATTTTAAGATAACACGGTATTAATTTATTTAAATTAAATACTGAAACAATACCCCTCCTTCATTTATATAAAAATAAACATCCTTTTAGCTCAATGCTATATCAGTTGATTATCCAATAATTCAAATTACAATATATTAATAAATTATTGTTGATTATTAAATATTCTAAAAACACGTTTTCATAAGTAGTTAATTAATCAAATTATTAATTATTAATCTAGTCGTTTTGTCTGCATGAGATATTTTTCGCTAGTACAAAATAAAAAATCTGATCATTTTTTAATAAACTAATACATAATCAAAAGGTTTCACACCGCTGACGCATTGGCGCAGTGGTAACTTTCCGAATTCATTTAACTTTTTGAGCTTTATGACATCAACCGAAATCATTGTTAGTATTTCTCTCTGTTAACATGTGAATAACGATTTTTTATCAAATATTCATAAATATATTAGAAAAACGTTGATCGTTGATTTTTTTAAATAAAAAAATGATTTATATATATTGTGGACGGTTTACTAAACAACGATTGAATATTATTGACGATGGAGACTAAATATAGAACCAAGAACAAAGAACTATGTTATTTTGGTTGATGAATTGTTGACATTTTAAATAATTGATCAAGAAATATTTGAGGATCGATTGAATATTTTGTTTAAATAAAATAGCGGATGATTTCAATTCAGTGAGTATGAATCATTTTATTTAGAGAGCGACAATGTTGTCCGAAAGAAAAGCCAGAACTTTCAACTTAAACACGAACACATCTCAAGATGCATCGAGGCCTAATTTTTTTTTGATTAATGTTACATATTATATCGTGCAAAAAGATAATGGCCGTCATGCTTCACGAGTCGAAAACACGACGACGCCCGGAAGCATCCCAAAAATATACAAAATCGTCTAGGAATAAACACGTATTTAGAATATACGTGAAAAAAAATCGCACAGAATGGCGAGCAAAAGAGCGAGAAGACCAGCTGTCTATGTCCAGACAAAATATAGTCTCTCCATTATAACCCGGTCTATCAATAGTACACGGGAGAATTCTCAGAATAGGTTATTGAGGGAAAATCTGTTCGTACTCTATATATAATTTTTGTGGTGAAGTAAAACACAGGCCCCCGCAGAGAGACAAGTGTTGGAAATAAGCAAATCCGTTCTTGTGCGCTAAAGAGGCGTCGACACGATCGCAATCGTGCGAACGGAAGTAAACGCTGCGGCGAAAAATTTTCCAAGTGCACCGATCGAATCTGAAGAAAAATGAAAATACGTCAGTATAGTCAGCCACGCGTGCAGATGCCGATGCGTTTAAATCATAAACGGTAGATAGTTTTTCCTTAAAATATATCTTGAGTCTATTTCGACGGCGTCGTCGGTGTGTGGAGCCATTTAGATTGTTTAATATTAGTAAGTATCGGTCGGACGAAACAAACGGGACTTTAGATCTGGTGCTTATTTCGGTCTCGGTTGGAAAAACGACATACGTTAAATATAGGCGGGTTAAAAATACAACAGGCATGCTGCCGCCTAGTGTTTGTATTCCCAATGCACAAACGCGCTCTGGATCATTTCAATTATATTAATAAGACACACGAGTGTGACAGTGCGGTATTCCGCACATTGTGTGCAATTAATTAAAATCTCCCAAAAAAAAAAAGTTAAATAATAACTGAGAATTTAATCAAATCCGAACGATTGATCAATAAGAACTATGATGACAAATGTGCGATTAGAAAAACCGCAAAAACAATCGATTTATATATAAATTAAACTGTGTGTAATTAGTACCATTACACACGATACGTTATCTTTACACGTATTTAATAATTTAAACCGGAAATAGTCTGTCAACATTTGGACACGTTGCGAAATAAACAAGATAGTTATATCATTTTCTTAGATTATTTATAAACCAATTACACGTGTATCGTAATTTATTTTATAGACACATTGTATAGTTTTTATTGAAGTATTCAATAGTATTATTTAGATTAATTATTAAAAACATTATCTAATGATATCCATTGAAGTTAGTGCCAAAAGTATATAAACATATAATTTTCTTAGACAGAGATTTTCAAATAATGTTAAAACAACACAGTTTATAGGCATCGTTTTATCTGCAGAGATGTTTCACGTTACGATTTATCGTTGTTCAGTAAACAAAGGGTTAGCATAATTGAAACAAGTCTTTTATGGGATTCAGAGAATCAAATAATAAATAAAAGATAAGATGTATAGCCACGAACATAATAAAGTTATTAATTGCAACATTTAAAAATATTTAGAATAGACAAAATCTGGACATAGTTTCTAGCATTGTAATGGCGCCTCTAGAATTGAATTAATATGCCAATGGTTTTTTTTTAAAGCTCATAATCTTATTAAATATATTCTTGAAATATAGTCGATCTGGAAAGTTCTGCTGTGTAAAAAATTCTAGCAAGGTACTACGATATGACTAATGTCTATTACAGATTTTGGCAAACATTTTTGAAAACGATGTCATTCAATCTAGAACATCTTAAACTGCATCTTTTAAATTTAGAAAATCGCAGATTATTTTTGTGCCGTTGAAACTTTGTAAAATATTTTAATATTCAAAATTTAAAAAACATTACTTAATAGATTTCTATCTAATCTACTAAGTAATGTAATCCACTATGAGATTTTAGTAACCTTTGGGCAGTGGGGGCTAGTAGGTAAAATATTTGGGGTGCTGCGGAATATTGAAAATTAAAAAAGTATAATTCGCTCATATTCTATTTATAATATAAAAAAATATGGCATGGTAAAAATATTAAATAATAATAAAATAAGAGACACGTGGCTCAAAGAAGCTGTGAGTTAGGTATGACTGCATCTAGTCACAGCGCAACGCGGCGCTAAGCGGCGTCCTTCCGCAACCACATTATCATCACGAGTTATTGTCTCAATGGCAGTCAAACTTTTGCTGTAACTGGAGCAACCCTAAGAAGATCCACGTCCTGATTATACCCAGCCAAACCATTGTTAGCTCGTCAAACCTTTTGACTTCGTCGTCGCTGGAAATCGCAGAAATATACCACGTATACTTCAAGTTTACAATACACATGCCAATATCACAAAACTCTGCTATTGGTGAGTTTGTATGAGATTTTAATTGATTCATTTTTACCCTCTTGGTGATACTCCTTTTTATATTATTTCAAAAGGTCGTGGGTAAAATACTTAGGGGTGCTGCGGAAGATTATAAGTTTAAAAAAGTATATTTTAAAAGTGACTCAGTATAGACGACGCGACACTGCTCCAAGTCGCAGCGCAGACAGCACCTAGCGACGAACCCCCCCCCCCCTACCGGCCCGCATCCATCCAATACACGAAGCAGGCAGCACTTTTGTACTACACCGCGCAGTGTAACACATTATATTTATAATTTCGTATACACAATCAATATATAAATATATAAAAACATTTTTCCTCAATTTGTTTAGGGGTGCTGCAGTGTATATGAACGAGTTACCCTTGCCCTTGGTTAATGAAATACTAATTATTGAGGCAAAATGTTAGGGTCATGTCATCTTCCAACAAAAAAAAATAATTTAAGCAACCAAATGGTTTTAGATTTTCTTTAGAGTAGAAGAAAAAATATTTATTCCATTTTTTATTCGTGGTTTCTCTAACCTTATATACACTTTATTAGCCGCAAGGTTTTACATCAAACCTAGCCTGGGGGCCGCATGGTTTCATGTAATGATAATCCAAGCAAAAATGCACGTGTATCCATCTGTGGTCAAATAGTATAATTACATTGTACCGTTATCAGAAGAAAAAAAAATGCGAAGTGGGGGTATGGCTCTCACGCCAAAAGGCGTGAACGGCTCATAAGGCTTGGCTACAAAATCACGCCAAAAGGCGTGAACGGCTCATAAAGTGTTAATACGTTTGTAATATAAAATCGTCCCAATGAATATACATTCAACTCTTTATTACACGGTAGATACTTTACATCAAAAACCATGTAAAAAATCTTAGTATTTTTCCTTTTAGTGGACCGTGTTGTTTTAGAACCGTGAGGATCTTCCGTGAGGAGATTTCCGTGGGATCTATTATCCAAAAAAAAACAATAATATTTATTTATTAAAATAAATTGTAACCATTTTATTTGTTCGCCATTATATTTGGTTTAAGCATATTTGCGTTTGTCAATGTTACGAAATTAAACACGTATCATAAAATTATCAAAAATTCTCAGCAGTTGATAAAACTACACCTGTCAATCGATAAACAAACGCGTCGAATGCAAACATTCTCTTCGATGAGTCATACGACGCAATTCGCGGGGAAAACTTCCATCATCGAACAACCTCTAATAACACCCAATATAGAAACTTGAACATCGCTATGAATATTTAAATAATTCGGCTCGATATTTTTTTCCATCGATTGTCCACATGCGCAGACGTTGTGATTAAATATAGCCACGTTTATAAGGAAAAACACAGCAGTGCGCGATACGTTCTATTTTAGGAGTGAAAATGTTATCTTTAAAACGCGCGCATGCGCAACGGAGGCCCTCCTAATAAAATCGAAATAAAACCGCGGTTATATTTTGCCTTATAGTCTCTATTTCTGGCACACCGGAGTCCCATAGCCAGTGTATAAACAAACGATCCAGGATTGTTTGTAAACATTCGATTGTTGCAAAGATTGAATGGAATTTTCACTGACCGAACTGAAAATCTGAAATTTTCGCATGAATATTTAAACGGGTCTTGATTAGCCAATTTTCCGTTCGGACCGGTTTATATTTAGCTTAAATACAAACAAAGTGGAATGATGCCTACACAAATTTATTCCCGTAGCCGTTCGATACAAAAATAAATCTTTATTATTTCACAGTGGATCAATGTTTTTGTTAACTCGTCTTCGCAGCCACGAATAATTCGCCATCAATCGCCGGACGTCTATTGATAATGAATTAACGAATTCTTCGCCGGGTCACTTTAAATTTACACTTCGAACCGCCGATATTTATTTTGGAGAAATTCCCGAATTCCAAAACGGTCCAAAATAAACGTTGAAATGAGGCCCGATTCGATTAATATTTGGACACGATGAAACGGCATGATTTATTCGCGCAAAAATGTGTTTCGCGATAATAAATCTGCAGTAGCATATCGTAAATTAAAATTTTCAGATAAAACCGTACATTAAATTAGATCAAGCCCGTAAACATTCTCCCAAAACTATACTGGCCGCAAACACAAAGATTCGTTCTGGGAAACGACGCCGGATTTAGTACATCCGGCCAACTTTCGCGATAGCAAAAATTTGCAAATCGTTCAGCATTTTGCATACACACACACACGCGCGCGATATATTAAGAAAATAAATTCGCGGTCCGGATTTATGCAATTCGCCTACAATTGCAGATATGCGTACGTTCAATCAAAAATTTTGGCACGAATCGCCGAGCGAGAAAAAAAAAGGAATACCAAACATAAAATATTTACATATACACCTTTTTTTTTCAGCGACGATATTTTAGTATCGAATCGTGTGGGTTTGCCGAAATAAAATATTAAAATTTTCATTAAATTCGATGCGACATTTTATCCCCGATAAGGGTCGTCGTGTGGGCCGGGAAGAAAAACAGGAAAACTCCCGACTCAAATGCTTATTTATAAATCGGCGAGTCAGGTATATATTCGCGTACACACGTTGCCCAAAATAGAACTAAATGACGCTCTGTACCGGACTGGTACTCTAAACTTCGACTGGAGGAGATTGAATCGGTTCAGCGACCCTATTTGCAGAAATCATTGGTGTGGGATAGAATTATTATTGTGAGATATTGGGCAAATATTTTTACGTTTTTTTTGCAATACATAATATCCATCGGTTTCTATAACATTCTACTACTTTCCTATTAAATAATTAATAATACCATTAGAGAAAAACTCCCTCGGCTTTGTAGCCAAAATGAATTAGCCTATCCGTCATGGCGACTCGAAATGAACCGCGTCGTCCGAAGTGGGTCTATTTTTGACCAGTCAAGATATTGATGAAATCTTCATCAATATCTTGACATTTTTTTAAATGGATTATTCTAAGAATAAAATTGGTTAATCGTGATATGTTTCATAGATATGCACTCAGACTGAGCTCTTGCAGCACATGTTATTAGTATATTTCACTCACACTTGGCACATCGTACCAGATGCGAGCGAGAAAACACATCGCGCCGTGACTACAGAAGCGAATATTGTTGTTCTCATTTTTTTTCGAAATTGCGGAAAATAAAAATCAATGATTATTTATAATATTTATTCTTTAGACTTTTTTAGACAAACATGTAGGATTTATATTAAAAAAGTTATTCGAGAAAAATCACCTAAATAGACCCCCATCGACACGACTGGGTTAAAAGAACAAGGTCTGAAGAATATAGTGGGTGCTTGATAACATCCCAATTCAATTCATTAGGATTATATTGTGTCATCATCGCCACATGTGGTCGCGCTTTGACATGATAAAATACTACCCCTTTTCTGTTTACCAATTCTGGTCTCTATTTTTTAGCGGTGAATTTTGTTAATTGTTGAGAATATCGTTCCGTTGTAATTATTTGATTACGTTGTAAGAGTTTGAAATACACAATACCCTTGCAATCCAACCAACCACAAAGCATAACTCTTTATTTATGGATTTCGGCCTTAAAAATTATTAATGGGGCTTGTCCAGTTATACTCCGATGTCTGTTCCTTTGTTGCACACTGCCCATTTCACATCTCTAATCACCAATCGATGCAAAAAAGGTCGTGCTTTTATCTTGCAACACATTTTGAAAGACTGTCCAATAAATTAGCAGCTGACAATTGATGTCATCGTACCGCGAAACCATCCCTATGCAATACAACTGTCTCAATATGGTTTTATTCCTATCCTAATATGATATGATCAAACTGCAAAGGCTTTATTAGTCATTAAAAAAATCCCAAATCGTAATTTTATAAATCATCTTTGAGTCGCAGTATTGCCTTTACCGAATTCTTACAGTGCACAATGACGTAAATGCAATTTATCGACCGACATTTTGAAAAAATATCAAGACTCTCTACTGTACGCTGGTAAGACCAAAACTGAATAGAAAATAGAAAGAAAGTATCCTTTATATAAAGGGACAATTTTAAAACAGATTTTATTTATCAATTCCGAGAAAAATATATTATTTTTAGGATAATACAAAAACGTTTTAAATTTTATATCACCCCAATAAAATAAACGTTGATATTAATTAAATTCATTGATACAAATATCGAAATTCAATAGGTTCATTCATTAAACTATCAATTAAATTAATCTATTCAGGTTTCGAAGAAATTCTCGAAACTCTCGCAACTGAAATAGACTTTCTGATGAATAAATTAGACTGCGATGTCAATAACGAAGATGGGCTTAGAATAATTAAACTACCATCGTGTAAATACGATACGGACAGAGACATAAGATGCTGTCGATGTTGATTGATTAATTCTTAATTTATGATTTTCACGCGAAATTAAAAATAGAAACTACCAAAAAAATAAGATAAGAACTTAAACTATTGACTGTACCAGATATTGTAGACGAGATTTAATTAATAAATAGCATAACACTGAGAAACATTTGAGGATCACTATGACGTGAAATTAATTTATTAATACTGCAAAATATTTTAGTTTCATGACCTACGTGACTCTGGTCACATTGTTAATTTTACATATAGAATAATTGTTTTGAGTATGCTTTAAGAATTCTTGGGATGTCTAAATAAATTCTTATGTTTGTGATTTCGGCATTTGTATGGAGGATACGTTGCAAAGTTTTAATTAAACAATACGTATGAGGCATACGATTGATATAATCTCACCTATGGAGAGAATCCTTCCGGTCGAGATTGGCCCGGATCCAATTTCTCGTTCATCGTCTGTGCCGTTTCAGCTAATTTATGACGCTGATAAAATCGAAAACGTGATTCTGTTTTTAAAATGTCTATATTTTTGTATACAGAGGTATGTGAAAAATGTTTATGATGCACGGGAAACTTTTGTGAATGATCCAGAGGTCGGACGACATCGTAATGATGATGACTAATACCGAAATAAACGATTGTTCTTCCGGTAACGTTAAACGTAATCGATGCTGATACACAATTCTTTTAATTTTAAATAGATAATAATCTTACAAAACGTGCGCCAGTTTAATTCAAAATTAACTGTACTTTTGGTGTAGGCATTTTTATTATGTAATATAATCTGTGAGCTTGAAAAAAAATTAAATATTATTGATCCGACAGCTAGAAAAATAAATAAAATACAATAGATCCAGCTTAATTAGAACAAATCGAGTCTAAACATAAATATATATCCAAGTACAAGAAAATAATATGTAATTATAATGTATACATATCAATATAAAGAAATTAGTCTGATAATTTGTATGATTTAAATAATTCGTTATAAATAACACAAAAATTATAAATAACAATAAAACCATGTTGAATTACATATATTCATTTAAATATTAAATTCAATGGCTTAAATAAAGGGAATCATATCCAAGATAACCGAAGTATATTAGTATTAGTTTCTTTATTTGCTTTCTACTCCTTGGGATTTGAACCAAATGATCCCTATTAAGCAAAATCTACTGCAATTGACAAATGAGTCCCCGAATGAATTGAATGATTTATCACTCTACCATAGATTTTTTAATTTTTTAGGAGAAACTATTACTGCTTCTTTTTCAATAAGAAGTTCCTATTCGTAAATTATATAAAAATATATATTTCCTCAATTTGCTTGGGGGTGCTGCAGCTTCGCAGTATAAATGGAGAGCAGCCCCTGGATATATCTAAAGATGGTGATTGCAGAAACGAAAAGTAAATAAAATATGATGAAACTTAGCATTTTATTACTGAGACAGAGCCATAAACATAAAATTTAAATACTAATGATATTTAAATTTTGATGAAAGTGTTTTATATAATGTTGTATTGCACTGAGTGAATAAAATAAATGATTTAATAATTTACTGTCCAAAAGATTACATAACCAATACTGTAATTCCAAACAGCCATATGTTGACAGATGTGTTGCTAGTGTCGCGAGAAGCTTTTCAAAGTTGAGGATCACAAAAGACCATATAATATTGAATGAATCAACAATTTCAACTATTAATAGCTCGATTTCGAAGAATTTATTAAAGAATTTCCGTTGAGAAGAGTATATGGCGTTTAACATGTACACCAATCCCACGATTTACGCGGTACCCATTTTACGCGATTTCACTTTTACGCGGTCAGAAAAAACAATATTTTTTTTAAGAAATCAAACATATTTTGTGGCAAGTGTCACTCAAATGCATATTTTGTATCATATTACTCCCACTTCAACGACCAGACGTCTGTAACCCCCTCCATTGCGCGTGCAGTACGTCAAATATTGTTGTAAGTTTTGCATCTCTTGCAAAAACTTATAAACTGAATGAATCTACTGTTCGTACAATTAAAAAAAACGAAGTATGAATTGAAAATTATCACCTCCGGATCCCTGATCAGTTCTAAATATACCTCATACGTTAGAGATGTTATAAAATTTGAATGTCGACTTATTAAATCTATTTCTTAATAAAATTGTATTTTTTTATGCCTCGTTTTACGCGGTTTTCTAGAACCTATCCCCTTACTTTATATAAACTCGAAGCCTCGATTTACGCGGATTTTTATTTTCTGGAACCTATCTATCATTTTTGTATGAACTTGAAGTCTCGATTTAAGCGTTTGTTTCTTGGAACGTATCTACCGCGTAAACCGAGGGATTGGTGTATATGCAAACTGTTAATAGAGGTGGTAGCATTTTAGACCTGACTTATGGATGGTAATTTGCATTGGTCCCGTATGTATAATAAATAGAACACAATTATTTTCCTAGCATCCTGACAATTTGATTTCGAAATCGATATGGAAAATTCATAGATGAAAATGTACCATTCGCAGTGAGATATGAATGGAATCAGTTTAAATTGCTTTGATCACGATGCGCCATCAAAACATCGTGGTATTAGTTAACTTATCGCTCCCCCATATAACATACACCCCCATGAAATTATGAATAGGAAATATGTAACCGATCGATCTGCGGCAATCACGCAACCGGAGGGGGGTAAAAGAAAATGATTTTCATTCTGAGAAAGTCAAAAATTCTGGTCGAATAAATTATTACATTGCACCGAGCGGGCGGCGAGGAGATGGGGGGCGGCGTGGTGGCGTGGCGTGATGGGCGTTTTCGATATCAACAATCATAATTCGTGCAAAATGGCGATGGGCTATAAATAGCGTCGGTCGGGGGGCGGGAGGGCGTCGCGTTCGATCGACGCCCAAACAAGTTGGAGGAAGAGTGGACGCGGCACGCACCGGCCACGTGTCGCACGGCGCCGATTGACACGTCAAGGACGTCGGCAGAACTGCGAACGCGTGCGGCGCGTTCGCAATTTGTTTTCCGGGACACGCGGCGGGAAACCGGAAACAGTTTCCGCCGCCGCGCTATAAATAGAAGCGCCACGCGGGGATGTGCACGAAAACTTGGCTTTTCAAATTAAAAAAAAAGAGAGGAAAAGGGGAGCGCGCCGGCTCGTGGGACGAGGCGCAGGGGTGGATTGATAAAGCGTCGCATTTCGGCGGTTACGTGAGTCGAAAAAGTTTTCGCGTTTTGATAACCGACGCCGAAACTATTCCATTGAAAAGTATGATAAGGGGTTTTGCGGCCATAGAATAATTTTCTATTTCGGTAGCGGTTAACAACGCCGCCACAGCGTTCCAGAATATTTGTCGACTTCATTAAACTTATAAAATACTTTTGCAAACGGAAAAATTCACACGAAATGTACGTTTTTATGTAGTAATTAGATTCATAGTTTATTTTCAAACTGATGGATGAATATTAATTTATCAGAAGTGTAAAAATGAAATGAAAAGATAATTCGTATTAAAATACGTATGGGTGTGATTTTTTTTAAATTAAACGAAAGAAGCGAAATCTTGCCACTTTCTTTTTTACTTGTCACTTTTTGTTTTGTCAGTGTGTTTTAGTAGGTTGAACCATGGCTGGAGGAACTCGACATCGACATCTGAACAGGCCAGCAGTCAGAGAAGCTCGCTAAAATATGGCCATATTATAATAATAACGACGTCGAGGACTACCAAGACCACAAAAAGATACCCTCCGCAAGGCTAGTTCATCAACCTACATCAGGATTACGTAGCCAACTAATGCTGTTCTTGGAGTGCTCTGAAGGGCAAAGGAAACTTCATCCAGCGAAGAGCACGCGAAGTATAGCAAAGCAAAAACCATACGAAAACATCATCATCAGTGTGAAGAATTTCTCACCAGCCTAAGATTACTCATTTAACAAATACGGTGTAATTTGTCATTTATTTATTTATTTGATTATCATGGATGGATGGCATAACAGAGATACCAAAGCATTCTCATCAGCATCATTCTCCCATATAAAGACTCTAAAAATTCAAGGGGCAAATATTTAATACAAATATCCCCCCCAGTGTCAATCCACGACGCTGGTTAATTTTAATAATATTTCAATTGGATTGGAATTTATTCATTTGTTTTATAATTATTTATTAAATTTAGGATAATAATTTCCATCACGCCAAACTACCTACAAAAATATTTACATAACACATGTGGAGGTAATGGGTCTATTCCTCTTACATACCGCCTGGTCAGTGTTATAAAAAAATTCACTGAATTCTTAGTTTTCGTCGGACACCTATCTTATTACTAACTTTATCAATGACCAAGAGCATTCAATATAAATTATAAAAATATAATAATTTAACTTAATATAAAAAAGCGTATACACCCGGATCTGGACGCTGTAGTATGGTCAGAAAAGGAAAACCTCTCTGGTCACCGTGAGATAATATTGACCATGGAAAGGAATCTTGCTGTATTTCAAAAAAATAAACAGAGGAGTCAAAATGCCATAAAAGTAGGACCGTAGTTAAGAACTTTCTACACCATTTTTCGTACATTTAGAGGGAAAATCATTCCCTTATTCTATTACCGTAAGATTGCTTTCCATGTGTCGATAAGTTTTCTTTGTACCAAATCCTCCAGCTGCGAGCTTGAGAAAAATCACTTCTTAGTTTTCCTGTCACCTATGATAATGTAGAGATACGTTTATTACTTGCTAAGTTGACACGGCTCCCTAGTTATACAGGTTTTTCAATTCAAATTAACCATTTTGCATTTTAAATTAAACCTTTTACCTTTAAATGTCTACGATATGTGTGGTATTATATTTTTTTTTAAATGACATTTTATTTTCATCAACATTTTCAATTATCAAATTATCTTTAAAATGGTTTAATTCTGTTTCATTGTAATAATTGCGAGATCATTTGTATATGCGATACTCAACATGCTAACCCTCCCACTATTTTTTAGAAGACAAAATATGCTCGGTTATGAAATATACAGGATGTCCGCTAATTAATGCAAATTTTGTTTGACTAACATTTTTCAAACGCCAGAACAATATCAGAATCGTTCGTCATCTTTCAAATTCAAAGCTACCGAACGGAAATTTACAAAAAATAACGCTAAAGTATACTTTAAAATTGTATGTTACTTCGTATCACCTTTTTCCGGATTTAAATCACAGAACGATGTAACTTTAAAGGTTGAATTAATAATAAACGTCTTTATGTAAGCGATAACCCTACTCAAAGTCAAAGAATTGATGCCATAAGAAGAAAATTGTTTCTGAGAATAATTCATTAGTTACTTGTAGCTGAATTTATTTATTGTATTCAGTATATGTAAATGAAGTATCATTAGATAAATTAATATTAAAAAAATATGAATCTCATTTATCATTTAAATTAAAAAAGTAAAAACCATATATCTATATATCTGTGAATCAAAAATAGCAACATTTCATCTTAAATAATACAGATATATCAAAACATCGGTATTAAATAATTGATTAAGTGGATTGGGTATTACTAAAAAATCTAAACCGTGATTATAATATGAATTCCAAATTTTGTAATGAATGATCATTACGCATTACGATAAGACAAGAAAATAAAACAAACATTACTCTGTGAGTCATCGATGATAGAAAGCTTGTTGAAATAAATTTAAGACAACAACAAAAAGATGATGTAATTTTCAAACAATATTTACGAAAAACACAATCATTTCAACATCCGCCGGTACCAAGCGTCCTCTTCATAAATAATGCCACATAAACAATTCCGCTTAATTTCCCGTCACATCTCGAGATCCAAGTGAAAAAAATATCACAGGAAATTGTTTGTTTTGCTGTAATGCAGCGTTGGTACAGAATTACACCGGGTGAGAGGTCGCCAGATAAACGGTAGCGACGGTTCTCACCTCTGTTGGGACGAGCTGGCGTCCGAGCGACGCAATAAAGGAACAATTAAATCATCTATCGCGTCAGTGCGATCGTTGTTTTCAATTTGGTCCGGAGAATACATTAGCCGGTCGTATATTTAATTCATGAGATGTTATACTGCATTTTAATGCGGTGATTAAGTGATATTTATAGAAGAATGACAGAAAAAACATGTCGAACGCGAAGAGCACTGCGCCATCGGAGGTGTACACGTAGGCGGCTGGACCTCTACGTGGGCATCGCGTAGTGGAGATAATGGCTACGAATGTGCGTCATATTAGGCGAGGTTATGTTTGGTTAGGTCACGTTACACTACGATATCAATTTACTACGATTAACAAACAAACAAACGGCGATGAGGGCCGGTCTTGAGGCCCCCGGCTATTGGGGCTCGTCGGATAACACTGAACAATGGGGATGGACAAACTCGAAGAGTGCTCCATTATAAATAACTGCAATATACGATTGATTAAAAGTGCTTCCTATTGTAAAGTTAACTTTTATCATATCGTATGTCACTTCTGGCGTGACATAAAATGTACAGTCAATTCTCTTTTTGCACAGGGGATACGTCCAAAGACTGCCGTGTTGAAAATTCTATAATAATATTTAACGTTTCAAAAGAGTGTTAGTTAAAAAGACAAACAATTACCAACGAAAGTGGTAGGGAAATTTCATAAGAATTTGCATATTTAGAAAGCGATTTTATTATTTTTCTTCAAAAACTTTATGTATGCTGCAAGTATTCGGGAATTAAAATAAATAAAAATGTTTTTACAAAACAAGAACAAAATTTCTTTTAAGAGTTGAACGCAAATTCCATGCACATTTTCCTTAACCGAGAAATAGTATTTTTTCCTGTAAACAAATCAATTATCTGTTGAAAATATAACGTGGAAAAAGCCTGCGCATAAAATTTTCCTCGTTGATCTTATTAGACGACATCCGAAACATCATTCAATAATAAATCAACGGAAGTACTTCCTGCTTTTCCCGAGATTCCGGGAAGTTTAAAAGTAAAAATGCAAGTTTAATATATAAGTGAAAAATATTATTATCTTAATATTTATACCCAATACATTTTTAAAATTGAATCTTCAATGTTTGTTTCTGTTGCCACAGGCGCGATGTTTTTTCTCGCTCCCATCCGTTATGATGTACTAAGAGCTGTAACAGTATCCTCAGTCTGAGGAGAGTTTGGGTGTCATTTACGCGTCATATTGATCAGTTAAAAAAATCCAAAATATCGACCAAATTATGAAGCATATCTTGAATAACTATTTTTATTCTTAGAATAATCCATTTTTTTTTTAAAAGTCAGAAAGAATTCATCAATATTTTAACTTGAAATGCTTGGGATCTATTTTCCATTATAAATAGACCCCTTCGGACGACGTGGTTGTTTTCGAGCCGCCTTGACGGATCGGTTAATATGCCTTTGCATAAAAATATTTTGATTTGTATGAAAAATAGACATCGAGACTCGTTTTCGCTTCTTCGAAGTTCTTAGATTTTTTTTATCGGATAAAAAGTACACGGATTGGTTCTTTTAATTGTTCTAGTTTATCACGATAGACCCGTGCCGTTATTGTATCGCCATTTATTAATGAATAATTCCTTTAAAATCCCACCATACAGAAAGGTACTGTTTTTGCAACAATGGCACGAGCACATAATCCACTTCTAATCCTCTGTCTCAGGAAGACGAAGTAATGTAAAATTTTCCTTTATTTTATTATTTTTGGCATATTCCTACCTGTACATGAATCTTGCCAATAATTTTTAAAAGTTCTTGCACTCTAGACCAAGAATATCTGAATATATCTGCTATTTGGAGAATATATTTCTCAATCATCATCTCATTTACCTACTTTCACTTTAAGGTTTATTTTTTAAGTGAAAATTTCAACTTCTAAAGTGTCTGAATCATTTCTGATAGTGCCGAAAAGTCAACATCATATTTTCTAGCAGTCGTTGCATTATTTTTTTTGATGAAATTTGTCTTTCTTAAAATATGGGATTAGTGAATATCATCATGATTTAAAAAATATACTTTGATAATTATGGATGAAGAATATATGTAAACGATATTAAGCAACACATGACCTCTATAATTATCTTTGTTCTGGGTGCCATGAAAAAATTATACAACGTGAGATGTTATGACATTTGGGATACAGTGAATAATTGACATGTGTATCTAATTACCAGTCTATAAAAATTGAGAAACGAAAATTTTCGACATTACAAAAGTAAATGTGCCGTCTCCGGATTATCTCGCCAGGATTATCTTACAAAGGGCAACTCGTCTGACAGCGGCTGACGTTAGGGATCCATTAACGTGATTTCCTTTTATTTATTCGGAACGCGACGGGATTGATTTATCGTTCCCGGCGCGTGAATCACGGGAATAATTGTTTTAATTAGCCACAACATATCAATAACACATCAAAGCGTTTGTATTATTTTGTTGGCGTGAGGCAAAACAGGCGGATTGTGCTCTCCGCACAAAAGCACCGGGCACCAGAGCACCTCATAAATTATCGGTATAATTGTTTTTCTCTACTGTTGCACACGCGTATTTTTTGCCAAGAACGGAGGCGGAAAAATGCCCCTTCCGACTCTGCGAGTTTACATCGTTAATATCTAACGAAAATATAAATATATCTCGTTGGCATAGGTGTTTGAAAATTCGCATCGTAAATATCCACCAGAAATAAACATGAGCCAGCGTTAACTAACGACCAAAACGCCTCAAAAAATATTTTTTTCGTATTTTGCACATAGGTGTGGAGATAGTGTGCGCGTGTGCGTTTGAGCGCGACGCTTTTCCGGCAAGTGGAAAATTTTCAACGCGCTGAATAATTCAATAGAGTCGGGAAAACGTCACAAAGTTCAAATTAAATATATCACAACAGAGTACTTAACGCCGGGCAATCTGAGAAGTTTATATTATCTAATCATAATTCCTGTTACATTAGTGATTTTCCGTTAATGGTATCATTCTAATCGTGTCAAACGTCCGTCTGTAATCCGAGTACAAGATTTTCCGCGGACAATGGATATTTATTTCGTATTGTTTGGAGCAGACGGTAGACGCGTTTGAAGGTTTAGGTCATTAGATCTCAGAGGCCGGAACGATGAGTGACGCATGCAAAAAAATTACATCACGGCCCTATTTCTTCGGCATCATCGTTTTCATGATCGAGATCACGGCCATCGCGCTTCGAGACGAAATCGACCGAAGGATCATCATGGTATAATTAAATCAACGACGAAAATAAACATAAAGGTCAGCTGCATGATAGGTCATCCCGGCGACTTCCTAGTACGCAACGTGACTTTTCGACAACAATTTGCATAAACATTCCGTATATCGAATTTTCATTCCGTAAATCGATTTTTTTCGCCGTCGTCGATGTTATGCAATATACGGATCGCACAGGAAGCTTTGACCGGCACGTCGAGACTGCCAAAAACTAAACAGTCGTTATAATTGAAGAAAAAAACGAGCGTGACGTCAAAGCGTCAGGACCATCGAGGTGTAATTTTTCGGCCATGGCACGAACTTGGAGCCGGTTATAAATAGCCGGTGGGGGATATGTATAATAACAACTGCAAAACACATTTTCATGAAAGTCGTGGTCATCGACGTGGCGATTGACGTAGACCCCGACTCTGGATGACGTCACGGCCCTTCGAGTTTGGCCGCTGCCAAGCGGCTGCGTCATCGCGAACACCACCGGACCTTCGGCTGCTCACTAATTTACAAGTTCACGAACACCATGAATGAATATATCGAACGGGTGCTCGGGACCCCACTACGTCCGCTGGTCACGGACCATAACAACCTTATTTACAAAGACAACAAACATTGAGCACGTGCGTCAAGAAACCTAGGCGTCGCCTTGGGAAATTCAGGAGAAATTCATAATTGCAAATCGAGCAATTCCTATCATTGAGACGAAATCAACGACCTCAATAACATTACAAGAATCGTTACAAAGCATCCAGTCAGATTTGTTTATATCGATTCAACCCGGATGTGTTGCGAAGCAGTTCAGAAATCATTTAGACTCTTTGAATAAATTAATTCATATTTTTTCCGCATAAAAATAATTGAGCATAGCAAAAAAAAATGATTCACGTGGAAGAGTTAATTCACCTCTGACGGTGAGTGTATTTTTTATTAGCCTATTTTTTATAGAAAGAAAAAAATAAGAATACAACAAAAAAAATTTGCATCAAAAGATTTCAATAAGACCATCTAAATTCGCGTGTCAATATTTGTGCGCGAAAATATCCAGGAGATTGCGGAAAAAATATTTTGATACGTGATGTCATCCCATATTAGGAAGATAGCAATGATTTTATCATATAATCTGCCAAAATTCGCGCGTTTGTGTAACACGCGAATTATTTCGCCATTTAATTAATTAAATAATTATATGTACACACAGTCGTGTCGTGTGGTCGAGTTCAAAACAGTTCCTCGTATTTTCGACCTGGCACCGTTGAAAACTGTTTGATTTCGCATGAATGAAACGTCCGCAACAAAATCTGAGACGGTATTTGTATGCGAATATGTTCTCTGACGAACTATCATCATCATCATCATCCTGGAAGACGTCACTGGTTTATTTTAAATATTCGAACGGATCGGCGAGATATAGGACGTTCGAAAAATATTAAATCGCGCATTGATAATGTTAAATACAATGCAAATTATTATTATGTTTATTTTTGACAAGAATTATAAAATCGTCTAAATACGAATCAAAAAATGTTAATTTTTCTAGATCAATTATGTTTTCTGTTCTAGTATTTTTTTTTAACATTCAAACATGCCTCAAAGAAACTTAACTATTTAAAAAAATGTTCAATTGTTTCAGTTCCAAGTAATAGTTGATATTATGTTTTGTTGCTGCTACGATATGCTTGGATGTTCGCCGAAGCAATTTCAATTAAGTCTTCATCAACTAGCATCTGGCCGGGTAGAATCTCGTCAATATTTAAACGCATAATGTTTTCAAAGACTTATGGAATATGCCAGATTAATGATGTCCGAATAATTAGTGGAATAAACTGTAGAAGATGTATCTTTCAATGAGTCCGAAAGCACAAATCCAATAATTTTTATCTTTTCCACTCTGTCCACTTTTAGTGGAATCTATGAGTTACTCTCATTATCATTTTTTTTACAAATTTATTAAAAGAGATATTCATTGGGAAAATGAATAAATAGCATCTATAGGGTTTGATCTGATATCCGAATAAAAAAGACATGTATAGATATTGTTTTAAAGTTAAAAAAAATCTTTTGGGCCAATACATCTGGCCTACGGAGTGGAAAAGGTTAAAGTTATTTGAAAATATAATTCCGTCATTATCTATAACTCCTTGCATCTTTCTGTCAATAGTATCATACACATATAGTTACTTAATACACATCCTGTTTATTTTGCTGGTATGTTTAGAATTCTCCTGGATATGAAAGCTTACACGATAGTTCCTTAATACTTTTCTGAGAATCTGGGTATACAGAAAAATCTGTATATTAACTGACATTTTTATTGTAAGAACTGCTCTATAAATTTCTATAACGGTTTTTGACAACATATAACTAGAAAATTAAACTTAAGTTTAAAATAATAAAGCTATGGAACATTACCATAGAGAAATCAATAATATTTAGTTCACCACGCCCAGGAAAACATATCACCTCAAATATGATATGTAAAAATAATAGTTTTCTTTATAATAGCAATACCTGCAATATGTTTTGATGCCGTCCTCTTCAACATATACCACAATACTATATTTTTACACGAATTATATGTTCTAACACGATTCCCAGAAAAAAATATTTCCCAGAAACAAATTTCGTCCATTGTTTCGTCCCAGCGTTCATTGGCGGAAAAGGACAAGAAATTTTTAGTCACAATAGCCAATGAATAACCATGTGTAAAAAAGTAAACAAAATAGTGAAATTCATCATAGTTGTTTTAATTCACTAGGGATTGCAATTTGCTAAGAGTATGGAACAGCATTTTCTCAATCATACGATTTTATACGCCACAATATTGTTCTTTTTTTTAAATAAACACGGTTTTTTAAATTTAGCATCACAAATTTACCACTTTTTTACCGTATAAAATTAAAGTCGAGTTTACATATATTTTGGCTATAGTAATTTGCATCATTCGTATATTTTAATTTAAAATTGGCTACATTTTTTATGCAATAATCGCGTATACATGAATAAAACATATTTTTCGCAATATGAAATAATAGAATAATTTAAATATATATTTTTCTTTTGTGATAAAAATAATTTTCTTTAGATGCTTCAGTTACAAAATATTACTTGGAGAAATAAATATTGTGTTGATTAAGAATGCATCAAAGAAAAAGTTTTAATTATACACCGAGACTTTCCCTTTGAAACTTATATTTTTAATTAAATCAGGGCGAAAGTGCGAAGTCCTGAAAGTGCGCCGCACAATTATTTCCGCCAATTTATGTCATTGTTACGGCATAATTTATATTTAACAAAAATAAAACCAATCTGTTTTCAGCAAAATAAATACGAAAAAATATACCTTTTGTTTCATATTACATTATATTTGCAATTCAGTGGTTATTTTGGTTAAATGTATACATTGTGTGCGATTTTGGACTAACAAAACAAAATGTTCCAAGAATAAATGATATTATATTCATCATTGAGACTCGTATCTGAGGATGTATGTGAAATATGTTAAATATTTTAATCAAAGATATCGAGAGGCAATACACAATGTATCCCAGAATTATTTAATAAATTTATCTGTACATTAATGCGAACTTTATTTTTTTATTAAGTTTTATATAGAGCTACGTGCAAAGTGTATATATTTTGACTAATATCAGCGGTTAGAGAGGAATTTCGTCCAATTTGTACGGTCCACAAAGAGAAGAATGGGTCTGGTGAGGAAAAAAGTCGACAGACCAGACAAATCAAAACATTTACCCGGACAAAAAAAGTCTGATCTACGTCCACCATTTTCAGCATTCTACTTATAGCCAAACATTCTGAATATTTCTGGGTGTGGGCGAGTTACTTTCCCATGGCGACTCGCAAACTGGCAGCAGACCGCAAAAATACAAATCAATTCTAATGACGATTACTAAAATATTTGAAAGCGAGGCCTTGTCCGTGCGATTCGCAGAAGTTTGACAACGTTCTCCCTGTACGGAATTCCCGGGAATGCGCGAACGCGGAATTGCGAAAATACACTTTTGGCAGCCTCAAAAATATTCATCCGTGCAAAAAAAACAAAATGATTTCGACCGACGAATGCACGTAAATAAAAACATTTTTTATATGCATGCGCAAAATAGTCAAAGTCAATACGGTCAGTTTTTTTCTCGTTCATCCGAGAGCGCGAAAATAATGATCGATTCAGTAGTGAACAAAAGAATTTGCCCACCTGTATAATTATGAGGTGCCTGTGTGGGAAGGACTTATATTCTCAAAAAATATATATAATTATAAAAACAAAACGTCACATGACCATATGACGTAGGCGACGTTTTGCTATGAATAAATATTGATACAATATATTTTAAATATATTCAATCGTTATAAGATTAACAAAAAATATACTGAATTGATTAAGCGTATCAGATAAAACAATCCCTACGGTTTTTCCAAACAGCAAAAAGAAGTTTATTCAATAAATAATTATATACATTGCGAAACAATTTAATGTTAAATAAAAAAACATTAAAAATATTTCTAAAAATAACTGGTTTAAATAATGTATAAAAATATATAGTGGTTTTGTAAAAAAATTAATTGACCTTGAATATATTTACAAATTTTCCGAGACGATTTGATGTGAATGATTAATAGAATAATTTTAAACTCGTGTTTTTCTCAAATGCAAATATCTATCATCGACAACCATCATGTCCTCGTAGATAATCACATATATTACATATATTTTCGGGGAATGGTAATTTCAAAGCTGAATATTATATTAGGACTTTGAGGTAAAGTGAGAGTTAACTTATCACGCAATTTTAAGAATATGGTATGCATACATTTATACATATATGAGAGAAAATAATTTTGGGTTTATATTATTTGCCACAACATTAGCCTATATTAAAAAAATATCAAATAATACAAAAACGAATGGTTCATTAATTCAGTAATAAAATATTACGTTATGTTTTCGCAAGATGGTTGTTTATTATTAATATAAAAGAAATTTTATATAGACTTACAATGCTTTATTTGGTTCATCAAATGATTTCAGATGGACACCCGGTATAGATACTCGCTTGGACAGAAAAGGGCAGGACCGGCGAAGATCGCGTAGTGTCCTCCAGGTGGCAAAGACCCGCTTCGGGTTAAAATGCCATTTAAATAATAATAAAATAAATGACTCGGTTAGATAATATTTCCGTAATTCTTAAAACGAATCAAAAGAACTTACAACAGGTTTCCTTAAAAGTTGAGTCTCACATATAAAATGAAAACATTGGAGACCAGTAAATCTCATTGAAATGAAGGCTCTCGTATCTGTAATGTTGGGAATGGGGATAACTCGAAGACCCAATATGTTTAGTTATTGGGCAAACAATTCAAGAAGCATTCATGAACTTGAAGTAAGGTCATTTTGAAGGATCCGTTTCCCAAATAATTCTCAGGTTTTTTCACATCTCACCAGATATGTATTTCCCCAGGACATCCAAAATATATGATCCTTGTGGGTTAGCCATTAGTTGAATAGGCCAATAGAGTTTTTGTGTTACATTACACTCCTCATTAACAACTGAGTATTGATGAGTTTTGGTTTGGGACAAATTGCCATACAATGCTCGAGCAATAGCTTCCAACTAAAAAGCATCATAAATGGGGGGTAAAGTTCAGGTTTTTTCAGGTGGAAAATGTAATGCTGATAAAGTTGAAATTTTGTTGAACAAAAATAATTTGTTGAATAAAAAATTTCCCTCTTCCGCAGGCATTTTCTTTTCTTTATATGATAAGTAAATAGAGCATGATGCAATTTTTTTTCTTTAAATTGAACAATTATAAAATCTCTATTTAAAGTTAGTTTTTACATGTAAGAAAAATTTATGGTTGGTTCAAAAGTTGTTTATGCAATTTGTTTGCAAAAATATCATATAAATGTTTATTAGTTTTAAATAATACATTAAAAATGTAATTGTGTGTGAAATTCTTATTAAAATATGTTAAGAATTATGAAAGATATTAAATACCTATCCCCATCCCTCGCTTAACACGGTTTCAGTTTTGTTGAAAAAAAAAAAATTTTCGATTAAATCTTGCTTTGTAGACGTTAGACTTTATAGGGACTTTGTAGAAATTATTAATATCGCACGTTCAATAGGAGGTGAGGGATTGATTTTGGCTATCAACAGTAGTGATTTGAAGAACAGGAGTTAAATGAAGAAGAATTAGTTGATATGACTAGGGAGTTTCCACACAAATCGTGATACCAGAAAGCGACACTGAAGAAGTTCTGGTCCAATTTCAACGATTACTGCTAAGCAATAAAAAGAAGGGTAGAAATGGCAAGATAGCATACATATAGATTTCCAGGAAATAATAGTCCAGATAACAGGATCAGGCAAAAAATTTCAACGTAAAAATTAAACAATAGGTTGCAGGAGATTTATAAGGAATATCAAAAAAGATGAGCAATCAAAGAGTTACCAATTTTTTTTTTTTAAATACGACGAAACATAATGAGAAATGTAATCAGAAAGTAGTTGTATTATTGGCTATTTAAATCCAATAAAAGAAGACGAATCCTCCTTATTAATATATCTTTAGTGATAGTGACATTGAATAATATCTTTTATCTATATTTCATAATGTTTTAATAAGAATTTTTCAGTTCTATCTGCACCTATTTCTTTAATATTTCTAAAATATCCTCTCTTTTTCATACATTTGTTAGTCTCGCTTAACACGGTTTCGTTTAACACGGTGATCTAGCAGAAACTATCTTCCGTGTTAAGCGAGGGATGGGTGTATTTAAAAAACCACCACTTTTCATCGTTTTTTGTTAAAAAAAATCGAGTTTATTTCAACACTTAATCGGCCGGAAGCCGAATTATATGCAATGCTGAGCCCGATAATCATAGGCCGGTAGCTTATTTATAGGTTTTTCTGAGCGCAATCTTTATCGGCCGCACACTAATCTTTGTGTTGCATTTGATGCATTTATATTTTACAGTGATATTGATTTACCGTTTTTATTTTATGACAAATTGCGTATTGCTGTATTACCGCATTTACTGATTAACATAGTAACATACATTTTTTTTTATATTTAAATATATTGTTTATTTACAAAATTTATGAGCTTTTACACTCAATTTTAATTATGAAACATATGAAAAAAATTGATATATTACCCGACAAAAATATTTTTAACCGGCCATAAAAGCTCTTTTATGGTCCAAAAAGCTCATACAAATTGCTATAAAAGTTGACCAAAACGCACGACGTTACATCGCATGTAAACACGTTTGATAAGCAGCTCTAGTCCGTTTTTTTATATTAATCATCAGCGGGCGGATGAAAACCGGTGCGATGAATGGCGGGGGAAAACTTGAATTTTCTTTCGCACATTCGCGGCGTTCACCTGTCGCGCTTTGTTTACGTTTTCGCGCTCGTTAAGGCCGATTTACATGCCATGCATTTTTAAATGAAAACGTCCGCAGCGAGGGGAATCCCCGCCGAAATTATCGGAATTGTCCAGTCCATTATTTATAGGCGTTGACCTCAGGCGTTATTAATTGTGCTATGGGGTCATTCACGTTGACAACGTGTGTGCATATTTCCGTACGCACGCCATTGTCATGTCACTGTCGGCGTTTTCAATTTGCACGAACGTCCATATTACATTTTATCATGGCGGCACGCGACATATTCTTTTAAATAGGAAACGGAAAGTGCAATTAATGATACTTTTTTATATGTTTTCGTGCCATTTTTTTTATTACAATTCGGATTATGGCCGCGCGAGTTATAATCACTTGTACGCGATGGGTTTTATATATATAGAACTGTGCCGAATTTAGACGTTTCTTGTCCGCGGGCATTGCAAGCAACGTTCATCGTCCATAGTCGATCCAAGTTTAGCATCGCTAACAAAGTATTATATTTAGAGCGGAATTTTTGTATGGCCATCGGCGTGCATACAATTATAACCCTATATCGGTCACAGATTTATAAAATTCGGATATAGCTCGCATAGTTCCGTACTCGTGTATCGACGTGGACGTCGATTGTACCATAATGACATGATGATGCTGTTCCGTGTGCGCGCTTGGACCTTGTATCGTCTAATTCTATAATACAGTCCACTTGAACTGATTTAGAAATTGATTGAAACGGCAATTAAAAAGTATTTATAAACGGCATACGATTAGACCGCGAGAGTAATGGTTCGATCGAGATTGCAACCTGCGACCATTGTTGAATATCGATTGTAGCCAGTTGGCAGTTGCATGACGTATAATGGAAAATTTTGCAATGTATCTCTTTCGCGATAACCGTGTTGTACACACGGCGCTCTACATTTCTATTAAATTGCTCAACGGTAAAACGTATTTTCTAGAATCTCTAGGGATTACTCCGAGGATTTATCGCACAACATAATATCTACGTAATACATTATCATACGTATATCACATACATAATAATATGAAATAGAATTATTTCACGTCGAATTAATTATGTATATAATTATCTATATGTATATAATTGACGTCTCCTTTGTATTCGGTAGATATAAAAAAAATCGCACGAAAATGATTAATTTACAGTTATACGCTTTATAGTTTTATTTTTAAATTGCATAATACTATGGCAAATAATTAAAATCAAGTCAAGTGGGGGCCTAAGCGGTAAAAAATTCGGGGCCCTTAAACTCTTTTTACATGAATTGCTTGAAAATTTCTAAGTTCAATAGATTGCTTGTTTCATCGTTCTTCTCTTATAGTAGTCCTTAAACTATTTAGAAGTAAAATGGACAAAATTCACCTTAAATTTTTATATCGAGTTCCTTTTTACTTCTATTGATAAATTCCAATAAAAAAATATTGAAAATGGATCTACAACTACTTCATATGTCCGAGATTGTTCTGCCTTAATGTTATTACATATGACATAAAATTAATTAACCATGGAATTTTCGCTTTTGCTGTCTGCGAGTTTGTCCATCTTCCACATGAAATAATATCCCTGATAAATTAGTTGATTTTTTTAAAACATTCTATGAAATCAATGATAAGATTTTCTAATAACTTCAGTAGGATCAAAGTTATTTAATTAAAACCATTTATTCTTCGGTGGGTTCATATTTGTCCATTTTCTTTAAATAAAGTCGCAAACTTTAGTAAAAGCTTCTTTTATATGGGATAAACCAATTTTTATAGCTAATACGGCATCTAATTTTGCTGACCATCTTGCATTAGAAACTTTATTTATTGAAACGAAATGTTTACACATTTCTGTTTATAATTTTAGAGCAATGGGTTGATGTTAAAAAAATGTGAAAAAATTCTCCACAAACATAAAATACTGAATTGCAACGCTACAAATTTCCAATCAAATTAAGGGAACGCATTTGGGCTTTATGTTCTTTACTTAAAGTACTTAAAATAGTTACTAAAATAAAACGGGATTGTAAAAATTGAACGCAAATAGCCGGTAAACGTGAATTCCGTCCACATAAGAATTGGGTTTCATTGTAATTGTTTTTTAGTGAGAGTGAGAGGGACTTTAAATATTTTTTTCTTCCCTGTGTAACATTAAAAAATATTATAAAGTTCACTCCTAATTGTTTATATATTTGTTAGTCTCGAATTACAGGGTGATTTGTCAGAACATGTCCATCGTGATGAGTTTATTAGCATATTTTAAAAAATCTAATCATTTTAATATACAGGAAATAATCAAAATCAAAAGAAAATCAATTAATTGATTTTAAATAAGTATTTCCCAGAGCTTTTCCTTTTATGGGATCTTTTACTTATTTACTAATAACGTAGAAAACCGAAGTAATGAACTGCAGAAAGGCATAAAAAAATAAGATGTGAGATTAAAGATTATGACAATATTGGAAAAAATATATATATTAAATTTTCTTTTTACAAAACGCCAAGCGTTGATGATGTGACAAGTTTTCAAGTAAAGCAGGTATTACTTTCTTGACAATATAAATTATTGTCACGATAATTTAAAATCAAGGATTGGAAAATACTTTCTTGAATTATATTTTAATTCGGAGGATAGACTTTTCTCCTACTTTATTCCATTCCATTTCAACGACGATAAATAATCATTATATATTTTTTAACAAAGTATTGATAAATTTACATATCTAGACATAAAATTTGTCAGCTCGCATAGTAATTGAAAAGCTCGATCGGAATTTGGGTCATTAACAAAAACACGATTTTCCAATATATTGCAAATAAACAGTTTCGAAACCGCAATAAAAAGACTAGACTATATAATTAAACATTTAGGTCATTATCAAGATCTTACTGACTATTTCAGAAGCGGCAATTGCAGACGATTCGACACATCTGCACTCTGGATAAACGATTCCATTCAGCGATGCGCAAAGATAATGAAACGTTATCTAAATCTGTTGCAATTACTAATGCGACGCTTCACCTCCAATATCACCTTGAGAGGAAATACAGCGAAGCGATATTTAATGCAAAGTGTGCGCGATTAAACTCCGATACAAGGGTCACTGTTTTGTAACACCTGCTATATATAGTAAAAGGTCATATGCCATAAATAACACGGCACATTGTTAACTATGCACGTTCGATTCGCGAAAATAAAAAAAAATATGTCTATGCACGGACGCTGAGAATTTAAATAGAATTGAACGTCCAACTATAGATTTGTTTCAGATATTTTAGTATGCAACTGTTTTCGATTTTAAATGCATCCGTATATATTGTTATATCAAAATAGTTTAATTAATTAATCCGTCAGCTGATTTTCCAGAAGTTAATGACGAAGCTTTCCTCGTAGCAGAGCTGTTCAACCCTCGTCTCGGTACCGTCAGGGCAGAGGAATCGAAGGTCGCTCGCCGCCTTTCGTGCTAAACGGCAATGTCGATAAGGCGAGTAGATAAGAGCCGTCACTTTCGGTAGGTCGCGAAATCGCTTTCGTGCGTGCAGTTGCCCAAAAAAAAGAGTAGAAAAATGTTTAATATAAACTATTTATGTATCCCCAATTCTCGAATGTAAGGCAAATTTGCAATTTAAATTGGAAAATTCTACATGTTTTATTTATATCGCGCAATATTCGATCGATAGATTTTTTAGGACATCTCACTCTTTTTTCTATAATCGGCAGATAAATCGGAATATTGAGATGAACGTATTCGATTTTACGGGCATCAGTCAAATGTGTCTAAATATTTTAGGATGATTGATGATGCAATAAAGATAACTTATTAGATATCAACAGGCAATTGATGTTGAAGTAGAAAATATAAAATCATGAGAAAAGTGGCAAACCTTTCTTTCTTTCTATGCGTCTCGGTTTTGCAAACTCAACCTCCGCTGGTGGTAATCGTTCAGCCGGCTGCAACATCACGATCACAACTGTTCAACCGACCCTCACTTCGACAATATTTTTTTTCCGGATTAGTGCATGTTTGGTACGAGAATATTGTTCAACACTGCGTTAAAAGAAATTATTAATCAAAAAAAAAATAATACAACTCTTTCGAAAAAGTTTTGCGACGGTATACTGCCGAGTATACGCAGTGGGATTGCGGCTTTATTTATATTTACATATTGCGGAAAACCATCGAATTATATGAAAAAATATAATCTGCAACAGTGAAAATTGAGAGATTTAGATTATTTCATGTTTTTCTTTGGTGGTAATTTATCCGAGATGGATTCCGGCAGTGTCGATGTGCGTACCAAAACAAACCGGATAAGGGTCGAGTACGCGTCAGAGGGCGGACTAGAAAAGACTGGCGGTGGTTCCGAGCGGCGATGGGGGCGCACCGCTCGGGCGCAGGGGGGGCGGAGCCCCTGGGGCGCACATGCGCCTCCGCCCCGACCCGCCCACTGCGCGACAACAACAATATGACAGAACCGATGGTGAAGGTCGGTCAAAATCGCAAGAATCGTAAAAATAACCGCCGGACGGAAGACTGACACTTCCGCGTCGGACGCCCGAAAATATTCGGCGGCCCTTTTTGTCCGGCGTATCGTTGCGAAATCACAATATAAAAAAACATAATATATATTTAATTCCTTCCAAATATGAAAATAAGCTTTGTTTATTCGTCATAATTAATTTTATCTTCTTGAAAGGATCATCGAAGCACTTCTGAAACGCAATTTTCGGTGTTACTTAGTATTTAAGCTCTTTCATTGTTACCGTGTTTATCTTACCACTGTTGGCAAATATTATTCTTTCTTGTTCTTCGGGAATAAAAAAGTTACAGCGGGCCATGTCTGTCGAATACAGAGACTGAGGTATCATAGCGTAGTTGTTTTGGTCATAAAATCCATTCCACATTTTCCATTCTGTCCATAATTAATTTTTTTTCAAAAACCAATATTTTTGATTTTTCTCGAATAACTCTTTTAATAGAAATCCCACACGAAACAAACATTTTGTAAATATCTATAAAAGTATAATAAATATTATAAATAATCATTGAGCTTTATAGTCCGCAATTGCAAAAATAAAATAAATACAACAATATTCGCTACGGGTGCGATGTTTTTTCTTGCTCGCATCTGGTACGATGGGCCTAGTGAAATGTATACTAGTGACACGTGCCGCGAGAATTTGGGGGTTGGTCTACCGGCGGCGTGTTCTCAGTCTGCGGCGGGACATCGCCGGGTGTGCGTCTCATTTACGCTTTTTATGAATTAGTAGAAATATTCAAAATATCGAATTATGAAGCATATCATGAATAACTAACTATTTTTATAATTAGAATAATCTTTTTTTTATTCAAATCCATGTCTTGACTTGATATGTTTAGGGTATATTTTTCATTGTAAATAGAGACAGATCGTTTAAGCTACAATTTTTCAAATGACACAATTTTTATCGAAATTGAATTTCAATAACAAAACGTATATTTTAGAGACCAAAAAAACGCCAAAACTAATTATTACATACTTTTAAATATTTTTCTATTTTCTATAGGCCTTCAACTAAACTGATTTTTTTATATTTAATCTTTAATAAAGCTGGGAAAATGGAAAAACTTCAAGAAATAATAGGAAAGTGTACTACAAATCCTCTTGAAGGTGGAAAAATTAAAACGAGTATTTCTGAGAGCTGAGATTCGGAAGAGTTTGGAGAAATATCATAATCATTTAAAAAACGAAAGTTTTAAAGAAGCTAAACAATCGATCTAAAACACGTTTTTACAAATTTCTACCCTCTTACAGTGCTAAGATAGGGCCCATGCTATAGAAAACCACCCTATAGAAGGCTATGCACACGTACAAAATAAGGTTAGGTTCAAAATATATTTTTTTTTTATTCACGTATTTTAAATGACGGTGTTCTATTTTTAGTTTATTCACACGAGCGTGTTGTTTTTAGAAAACGGCGATCTAGAAGAAGGCACATATAAATATAGCGGGGAGCGCTATAGGAGGGTTAACTGTATATTTTTCTAAATGAACATCTTTTAAATTAAATAAGAATTCAAAATGCTTACAAATTATAAAATAAAATATAAGTCGATATATGTTGTCTTTGCTAAATGTAGACAATAGAACAGAAAAAAACATATTTTGACATAAAGTAGATCGTCCCTTTTTGATGATGATTGTTAACGTAACATTATGTAATATTGATTAATCCTTATTTTAAAATTTCTTGATTATAAAATGAAAATAGTACAGTTTTTTATAACCTAATGATGTTTTTGTACTGGTTTTTGCTTTGAATAACAAAACATTTTTTTAAAAAACCTAATGACCGTGTTGTACCTGCATTAATATAAAATACACTTTATTGTCATATGGCCGTTGGTAAGTATGTACACACTTATTTTTTTAAAGACCAATCACAAAAAAAGAACAAAATCACAAAAAAATAAACGAAGGTATCTCGTAAGACCAATTAATATTTTTTTCCAAAATAAAACAAATTATAATGAAGCATTTAGTCCACAGAGGGCAAGACACCATATACGAGACATAAGTGTCACTGTTGCTTGTGTTTTATGTCACAAGAATAATTTCAGACTATAAATTAATTTGCACAACGTTAGCAAACCGAACAGAATTGGACTAATTATGTCTTGTATTCCACGGTCTGTAGACTATTAAACATAATAATTAATTCACATTTTGGGATATTCTTCTAACGTTGTCAATGGTAAAATAAAAACATGAGATGTCATTTCTATTTCTGTGGCAATGTTGCAAAGGAGAGGATTGGATTTTCTCATGCGAAACTGCTGATTAGATCATCCCCTATTTCCAAGCGATGACAGGTATTCTAGAATAAGACGCGTAATCCACTGCAGTACTTTATAAATATCGACCAGAAAGAAATTCAGGCAGAGTCCATTATCGGGGGGTGCAAAGCATGTGCATGAGTCATGGCCTTCAGCGGCGGGCAAGGGCAACACGGGGCGATGCCATTCCTCTAACACACCAAGCAGCAATGTTAGCGAAGATCCGCCATCGCCGCGTTTCCGAGAAACATAAAATTAGTTTGTTTGTGTGCGGAGTAGCAAATTAGGTCATAAAAGGTAATGGAACGACGCCGGAATAATTCAAAGTCGATGAACAAAATATTTCGTTTGGCAGTACTCCAGGAATAGCTGGGTGATTAAAGCGAGCCGTACTGCGGAAAGGAAAATCTGGGGAAATGGGATAGGCTGAAGAAAAGTGCGAAATGGAATCGTCTACGTGAAAACACACACGAGTAAGTGTATACATACACACAGTTAGATACAGCGATCGGATATCTAAACGGCTCGATCGTCGAATAGAGTACATGGTTTGTCTTAATTTCGAGATGCTTTACTTTTTACATCGTCTTTTCCATTACCCCCACTCCGATGAAAATATATTTAAGGCTCGCAAAGTTATTCGGGAGACCATTAAATTCGATATCTTCTATTTGCGGACATCAACAATATTATTATTAATGACGAATATAAACAGAAATACGATAGCAGATAATGACCAAACCAATTAATGATAAAATTACATTTACTAACCTCTCAACTCTCAAAAAATAATAAGATGTTCGACAATAAGACTGACCTGAAATAAAAAAATATACATTAAAATTTGACAAGATAATTCATCGTTATTTTATTTACGTCGTAGAAAATCAGAATTGACGGATTTCCCGCTACCACATTATCTAGGATCATCATGAGTCATTGCCTCAATGGCGGTCAAACTTTTGCTGTAACTGGAGCAACCCTAAGCAGATCCACGTCCTGATTATACCCAGCCAAACCTTTGTTAGCTCATCAAACCTCTTGTCTTCGTCGCTGGAAATCGCTGAAATCTCTAACCCACGTATACTTCAAATTTACAATACACATGCCAATATCACAAAACTCTGCTATTTGTGAGTTTGTATAAGATTTTAATTGATTAATTTTTACCCTTTTGGTAATACTCCTATTTATATTATTTCAAAAGGTCGTGGGTAAGATACTTAGGGGTGCTGCGGAAGATTATAAATTAAAAAAGTATATTTTAAAAGTGACTCAGAATGGACGACGCGACACTGCTCCAAGTCGCAGCGCAGACAGCACCTAGCGACGAAACCCCCCCCCCATCCCGTTGCCGCCCCACATCCATCCAATACACGACGCTGGTAGCGCTAACGAGCAGACAGTGACAATATAAACAATAAACACATATAAATTTATATATAAATTTATTTTTCCTCGATTTGCTTGGGGGTGGTGCTGCAGCTCCGCAATGTATATGTACCAAGTCGCCCTTGGTTTTAAGGTGTGTTATGGACAAGTAAGGGGAATAAAGCAACCCTTTAACGCACTTTTTTATTTTTAGATGGTGAATTGTGCGACATGAAGCGATTGGACACAGCATTGGATACTGTAATTTTGGTTAATTTTCTCAATAATAACCTTAAATATTATTACGTTACGTAAGGATTATAAAAAAATAGTGTATAATGAAAATATCGTTGCAAACATCATTGATAAATATTTTCGAAGCCTGATTTCAAAAACAGTAATCTTCCGATCGCAACATAAAGGAACGTCTCGACATAAGCAGATTATTTCGAGAAAAAAAGCAATACCGCCCGTTTCTTTCAGATTTAATTCGAGTGTTCACTACTCGAACGTAACGAAGAAAAACCGGTGATTAAACCCCTAGACAAAAAACAATTCCAACCTAGAAAGCCAGACTGCATCTAAAGAAATATTATTATCTGTGTGGTAAGTTTCAAAAGGAATAATTTATTCGGAATTGTTGAAATATGGTCAATCGATCACGTGCAGAGTTGCATTGTGAACAACTAAATCGTTTGAATGCGGTATTGTCAGAAGATGCCAGATCTAGTGAAAACCCGTAATATAATCCTGAAACACGAGAACGTCCTTTAGTGGCTGAGTTGATGCGATAAAAAATTAATGAACTCGGCTGGGACACACGATTGCATCGTTCAAATTCAGCAGATCTGGTATCTTCGGTTTACCATTAGTTCCGGGCGATGGAACATTCTTTTAAAGACAAAAAAAATAAAACAGTGAACGAGGTAGAATCGACCCGTTACGGGTATTTTCATTCGAAACCACAGGATTTTTATGATTTAACAATAGATATACGAATTTATTCATTTATATCATCATCATCATTTCCCAGCCACGAGACACTCACTAGCTGAGTGTATGGACCTTTCCAGACTCTCATATGTTTCGTTTAACAAATTATATTATTATCATATGTAGTACACTTATTAGATTAAGAAGAATTAAAATGTTTTATATAATAATAGAAAACATTTAAAAAATAATCACACCATTCACGAAAACAAAAGTATTTTTTCCAAATGAAAGCTGTAACTGTAATGAATTGAAACCAACAAAATATCGGTTTATAGCCTTTTTTTAATTATAAAGTACGCACAATAATGTAATTACACATACATTAATGTAATTATTTTCCAACCAACCTAACACATAGTTTTGATAACAAATCTGAGGCTTCATACAAGTTATATGCGACATGTACTGAATAATTACAATGGTGAAACCAGACCGGACGCAACATGGAGTATCTGATTGTGACAGCTCAATTCTCAGTATACGTTGGCCTATTCGTATACGAATATAATTTAGAAACATTTCTTAAAATGCACATATAGTTAATATGTAAGCATATGTTAATTAATTACAAGATGTATGAATATACAGAGAAACACCATTTTATATATATTATCAGTGGACTGCGAAACCCTTAAAAATATGGGTAAAACAAACTGGTGTCAAGTTATTTTAGATATTTTATTAAATACAGTGAAAGACTGTTAAAAAACGTAGATTCGGGGTATTAAAATAAAACCGATTGTAAAAATCGAACGCAAATAGCGGGAAAACGTGAATTTTGTGTACGTAAAAACGGGTATGTTTACGAACATTACGTAAGATCAATAACATAATAAACATTTTTATGCACGTTTTAAAATGGCAACAAATAAAATTTAAACGCAAAAATTATCGCCGCGGAATAATGGGGAAATTCTCGTTGTTAATTCCATCGTAAATAATATATCAAAACGTTCATGATTAATAAATTTCAGATTTAAGAGCGATAAATCGCTTAAAAGGGTATTTTCGCGCCATAACTCACATGCACCTCGAAGCAGGTGCCGTTTAATTTAATTACTATCCAAATTCATTATGTATACACGCTTCATCAGCCAATTAAAAAGGGTTAGAGTTCAAGAAGCGAAATTTTCAGCATAATAAGATTATAACGGTTTGGCGCAATAAAATAAATTTACTAATCAATATGCTCGGATTTAAGCAATAATGCTTCAGAACTCAATAAATGAATTGTGAATTATTCTAGCATCTGATGAAATACTTAAAAGGTCGTTGATTCCAGATGAAGATTTAATACGACCTTTAATGGATACTAGGTTCGCCCACACAACCATCGGTTGCCCTTTCGCGAGTTCAAACTTAGTAATTCTGCGAAATCTATTTAATCATCGTCTAAAATTCGCTAGTCGATTTCAATCAGCACAAACAAAACTATTAATATTAATACGTTCAATGCATTTGCCAACATGATTTTGTTATAATATTATAATCCAGAAAAATCCTGAATTGTTTGTTGTCATTGTTTTTTACAATAATTTTTAGTTTTTTGTTTTTATACAAAAATTCAGGAGTCGAGTATAAAATTCACGGTCGTATAGTATTGTTTCGGTCTAAAAAAATACTACTAAAAGTACGTAAGTCAAATTTTACTTTTTGATGTTTGATTCACTTGCGGTTCAAAGCCCTGATATAAAAGTATTTAAAAAATAATCCCTCAGAGCTGAACAAAACCCGGATTATTTTTGTTAATTGAACCGGAGCAAAATCGAGAAAAATAACGGTTTAAAGCCTTGGTAAAAAACAGATTCTCGTCAAATAATTGAAGAGTTAACAAACCGGATTGGTTTTCGATGATCAACATTGCCGCAAACGAACATGAAAAAAATGGAATTTGAGTTCCTCGTGAAAAATTTAATAAAAAGTTGATAAAAAAAAGCCACAGCGCAGGTTAATAAAAAAATATTCGCGGGTTGTATATGTCCAATTGTCACACTTGTTTCTGCCGTATCCTGACATAGTGAGTATGTTATTGGATGCTTATTTTATTGTTCGCCCCCGAAAAGGTTTTAGTGTTGAAAATTGAACATGTGACTAATGTTCTTAGCGACGTTTTCCTACGGCCGAACATTAAAAAAATCGGAAGAAGCTTTGTAGTGATCGCTAAAATAGCTAAACCCGAATTGCAGTCCAGAAGTGCCTCGGAAATTGGAGAACCGCTGTCATAAGTCCATATACACTGCGTAGCTGTATCATCCTTAAGTAAATTGAAGAAAAATATTTTTTTTATATTATTATATTAGGAGTACCCATAAGTAATGTCGTTTTTTAGATGCGCCATCTTTAAAATAGTCTCCTTTAGTCTCTTAGGCAGTAAGGACGTGTTATAAGTCTCTTATGTAGCGGCTACCTGCTCGTGGCCTTTAGACAAAAAAACGGTTTCTTTATTCCTCTGGCGACAATGGGAGAGACGTGTCCGTCGGAACAACATCTGCAGAGCTGTGTACTTTTTCAATATCATTTGAAAAAGAAAGCGACAGAGGCTACGAAGGATATATGCGAAATTTACGGTGACATATTGGATGTCAGGAAATGTCAAAGATGGTTCAAAAAATTTAAATCTGGTGATTTGTGTTTGGAAAACGAGCCTCGAAGTGGACGACCCGTCCAGGCGGATGAAGCAGCCGTGAATTCTGCAATCGAAGACGACCCGATGCTGACCATTGAAAAATTATCGGAAAAGGTCGGTACATCCTGGTTCAGTACTCAGAGGATCCTAAAGGTGGGAAAGATTAAAAAATAATGTGTTTGGGTCCCACACGCATTCACGTGTGACCTCATGTTGCGAAATTGACGTGTGAAAAATTTCAGGATCTTGGATGGGGCACCCTGTTGCATCCTCCATACTCGCCGGATCTCGCACTATCTGATTTTTACTTATTTCGTTCTATGGAACATTTTCTAAAAGATCAAAATTTAAATTCCTTAGAAGAGGTGGATACGGCCCTTTCAGACTATTTTCAGTCAAAACCTGCAGAATTTTGCAAGAAGGGCATGGATGATTTGAAAGAAAGGTGGCAGAAGGTTATAGATAATATGGGGAATTATTTTGTATAAAAAAAGTTAAATAAAGTATGAGAAAAATTGTTTTGAATTTCTTTAAAAAAACGACATTACTTATGGGTACCTTTAATATATGGGTTTATTGATTATATATTAGGTATATGAAAATATAAATTGAATTTATATTTAGTGTTACGTCGCGGGGTGTAGAGCAAGAGTGCTGTCTGCTCATGGGCGCTACTAGAGTCGTGTTTTGGATGGATGCGAGGCGGCCAAGGAGTGGAGGGGTCTCGTCGCTAAGCGCTCGGTTGCGCTGCGACTCGGAGCAGTCCCGGGCCGTCCATTTTTTTTTTTTTGTCGTATGAATACAGAATACATGGTTTATTTATAATCAACAGTCGTATAATAATAAACAATAATAATAATAATAACAATAATCTATAATAATAATAATAATAATAATAATAATAAAAATAATAGTAATAGTAATAGTAATTGTGAAAATAGTAATTAAGAGGTGATGGGATGGCAGGATATCGGGGTGTAATGATGCGTTGGTCAAGTTAGATGATGATCATGTTCACGTGCGGGAGGCCTATAGCGGCGCGGACGCCAGCCATTGTAGTGCATTCGGGCTAAGGGTATTTAACGCGGCTAGGCCACCGGGGAAAGAGTGAAATTGACACTCCTCTACTATGTGCTTGGTGGACTGGATCGCTCCGCACTCACATGTGGGACTCTCTGCGTACCCCCATTTGTAGAGGTTTTCCGTTGTCCTGCCGTGACCTGTGCAGGCACGGTTTGGAAGTTACCCATTTTGCGCGGGAGATTCAAACCGCTCAGCTCCGCAGTAGGGTCGGGAATGCGTTGTTCGCGTCCTCCACTCTCCTCCATTCTTCCATCCATCGAGATTTAGAGTGAGTCATCTTCTCCGCGGTCTGTCCACGGCGGTTTTCTTGATTTTAACCGCAATGATGGAAGATTTGTGAGGTCTTCATGGATTGGTAGGTGTGGCATTTCACATAATGAATCACTTTTGAAATATATTTTTTTAATTTTTAATCATCCGCAGTACCCCCAAATATTTTACTCACTTGCCTATTTTGAAGGGGACAAAATGAATAATAGTTTTTAAAAGATTATTCTATTTATTAAAAAATTATTCGATTTTTAATAAAATGGAATTGAAAATTCTCGAAATCGAAGAGATCGATAAGATATATTGAACTGAAATTAAATTAAAATTGTTGGGAAGAAATAAGCTGTCGCGGTTCCGCAACCGGGTTGGGAGGTCCAGAATTGTTCCACTTCGCCAAATTAGTGGTGGAAATCTGATAACAATTATGGTGTGGTGTGTATTGTAAAGTGATCTATATTAATCTAATTATTGAAAACGTGCAATTAAGTAGTAAGTATTATTTGAATAAAATATTATATTTAGATATATTTTATTCATCAATTAAATTCATTATAATTATAAATGAATGAATGTAACAATCAAGAATATCTTTCTAAATGATGTATCATATTAATTTAATGTTCGGTAAATAGACAGGCCATAGTATGTTGGGCTAGGGCCTGGCTTGGGGTTTATGGGAGGGGGGGAGATGGGGAGGAGACCGTCGGTAACAAGAGGTTGTTGCTACGCGAAGCACCATGGGGGTTGAACCCTCCGACCCCCCACCGCTTGGCGAATTTCCCGGTACTGTTACCTCGAAGACAATAAATCTGATTACGATAGAAAATACAAGAACATTTTCCATCGCAGGAGAAAACAAAACTTGATAAATGTGTGAAGCCCAATTTTGTCGAATATCAAATAACGTATTTCCATCATTGATATTAATACGATAACAATATTAGATTCGACAAATCAAAAAATTAATACTGACACATTGCTCTTTGCCGCAATATCATATTTTTGTTTAAAAAAAACTAAATAAAATAATCAGAATTTTGGAGAAAAACAAAGAATCCACAGGTAGCAGTAAACACGCCCACTCTCATTTTCTCTCTTCACTTGTAGTACCCGAGGGCGTATAGAAGATTATGTACTGGAAAATGGAGCAAAGGTCACTAATGAAAATATAATATATTTTAATACTGAACATATAACGACGAGTTGGCGCTACCCCATTTGGAAAAAAAATACGAGTTTTAAGGGTTAATATGAATTTTCATGATTCTGAAATGCAAAAAAAAAATATATTCGATCTAGACCAAAGTCTATTTATCAAATTAACGTTGCGCACGTATTTAATAAATTTATGAAAATTTTATTACGGCAACGGAAAGGGGAGGAAATGTTTTATAACGCATTAACATAATGGAATTATATTGCGAGGTCGGAGATTGAAAATAAATTCAACTGTCAACATTTGCTCGATCGCAGAAATGAAAATTTCGCATAGAATATATAATATATATATCATATACAAATAATTAAGTCGAATTTAATTAATAAACAAAATTATATAGCATCGTGGCTCACAAATTAATTGTTATGATACGTAATTTGGCTTAGGATATGATAACATGTGTGCGATATCAAGTTTACTTTATTAAATGAATTTAATTTAAATTTAGTTAATACTAATTGAATGCCGTATCAAATAGCAAACGTCTGCATGCCAGTTACAATGCGCTTATCTAAGAATAGGATAATAAATGTATTAATAATGAATAAAACAGTCCAGAAATATGTGTAATGCCATTATGAAACAATATGTTATTTTAATAATCTGCGATTGTATGCCGTCTAGTACAAGTTTCAGTCTCAAAGAAAATCTTAACTTGCTTCTGGGGATCGCTGACTTTTGACATTTGTAGCACGACCTTCCGGATCCGCAACGCATTAAAATTTAAAAACGATATTGTGGTGCCTTCCCGGAATTCAATGCCTGGGGTACTTGGGGGTTTCAATTGTAATCCGACCATGTCATCCTATATATATACGCGCGGACTACCCACCCCGCACGAAAATTGACAAAATATAAAAATTAAACTCTAACCTTTAAGCATAGAGCCTCAAAAAAGGGACAGTGAATAATAAACACAATGCGGCAAAAAAACAACAAAAAAAATCGCACAACTTTTTTGACGCACCGCGTCTCAAATCAATATTGATTCTGGCCGCATAGCGCGCGTTATAATAATCACACACCCGAGAGCATGTCAAAATTTTATATAACGCGATCGTACATGCGGAAAATGTTTTCCCGGCATTTTCCGCGCGCAATAATAATAATAACGAGACTCGGAGTGTCTAGGAAATGTTTACATGAAAATGGCCCGCTACGAGAGAAACCGTTGGCCCACCATGGTACAAGGTCATCGGGCTTCCCCATACGCCCTTCCCGCTCGGGGCAGGTAGGTTGCAGAGACTAAGTGCCTAAGGGCTGGTGGGGGCGAGGCCGGCGATGGGGTGAGTACGGTGGCGCTGTACAACTTTCGTAATGCAAACACTCCGCGAGATTTCCATTATTATTAGGCAATATAACGACTGAAGTATCGACGTGTAGGGTTAACAACATAGCGTCGCACTATACCACATGGCTGGAATACACCATTCGTATATCTACCTTCTCTAAAATAATAAAAATAAGAAGCGATGGATGCGTATTGCTGAGCAACGGATGAAGTATTCTGACAAAAATTAAAAAACAACACGTTTGTTGCCACGGGCGCGATGTTTTTTCTCGCTCGCATTCGGTACATGTCCCAAGTGCGGCCAAACAACGTGTACGTGTCATTTACGCGTCATATTAATTACATAAAAAATCCAAAATATCGACGAATTTAAGAAGCACATCATAAATAACTAATTTTATTCTTAACACTTTTTACCCCAGCAAAATTTGACAAAATTTACTAAGTCCCAATATTTTACAAAATCTGTCTTAACTTCTTTAGTATCTATTATATTTAATTTGTTTTTTAAATATTTTACTTTTATAATATGTTTTATGAAAATTAATGATGAATTAAAATATTATATAGGGGTTGCTTTTTTGGGGAAAGGGATGATGTAGATTTTTTTATATTTCTTTTATATAATAAAATTAAGGTTTGAAAATTTTTGTTTGGGAACTGTCAAGAATATGTCATGTTATGCATATGAACGCATATATTATACACCCCCTTATTAAATTCCAATATTTTTTATAGAAAGTGTAAATGCAAACGTCTTTTATGCACCTTGTAATTAATAAATCTAAAATTATTCTTTATCTAATCAAATATGAGTAACAAATACTTCAATAAAAAAAATCATGTAAATATGTTGAATTTGCCAAAGTTAGATACATTTAAACTGCGCGTAGTGTAAATGACGATTAGTAGTCGACCGGAGTAATATGTGTTAAAGTAATCTATTTTTTTTATATTTCTCTGAGGGTATCTGAGAGACCCCCTTCGGACGTCGCGGTTGTTTTCGAGCCGCCGTGACGGATGGGTTAACGGACTGACATTGCCGTACTAGACTTCTTGAAATAATTTGCAACGAAGATGACTGAAAAATATGAAGTCAGTAACACCTGTTCGATCGTTGAGATAAATTTTACCAGATGTAAAATGATTTATTTTATTCTAACGAGTGCAAAACAAGTGAAATATCTGACATGTGTAAACTAATGACAAAATTGCAAGGCTTTGAACATATCGATAAAAAACATAAAGTGGTTAGAATCAGGGGCGTACGGTGGTTTAATTTATTTTTTTCAAGTGTGCTCTTCTGTTTTAGTTTTATGAGTATTTTTTTCTCAGTGTCTCAAAAACGAAGAATAGAATTATTGTATAAATAATAATAAAATTCATTAAAAAAAA
>JAGXCT010034750.1:0-14879 GCA_022495035.1 Philopotamus ludificatus
GACCATAAAAGAAAATATGAAAAAGAAAATTGACGCCTTTGAAATGTGGTGCTGGGGCGACGTCTGCTCAGAATACCATGGACCACTCAACGCACCTTTAATTAACGCCATGTTGCGTCCTGGCAGCACTACACGGTGGCGTCCCGATCCCCACTCTTCCGGGACGGCTCTGGAGACTCTCCTCTCGTCCTTTCCATGGCAATCATAATCGAAACCAATGCATTTATCAACATCACACCAGACCAGCCAACCAACAGCCGCCGAGGTTGTTCGCAGACTCCGCCTCAGCATCATCGACTTGAGACCGCAGACTAGCATGCTAGCGTAGAGCCCTCAGCCGGCCTCTCGTCAAGGATCATCAGGAAGAGTACCTTTCTGACGACACTCTGGAGACTAGACCGCCAAGAGCGCCGTCGCTGCCAGAGAATGCCAACTAGAGAGTACCAGGAGCCACGCGGTCACATGCCTTTCTTTATTAATTAAGAAGCTGTCTATCTAATGATATTATTATTTAATAAATGTGTCGATGTGTTCAACGTATAACTGTGTTTACATTTCCATCACCGGAGAGGGTAAAGGCTCACCATGGTCCGAGTCACGAATCCATCTTCCACGTACTATCATCCTTTACAGTTTCTTCGATACTTTGGGCATCTCGCCAGAAGAAACGATAGCCTGGGAAAGCTCGTCGCGCTTGGAAACGCACAAGGACGCAGGGGAAGGGACAGAGCGCCCAAGTGAAGACCCCCATAGGCTCCACCGTAGTAGCTGCGATGGGGGCATGCAGAATGCAGAGAATCCTGGAGACAATCAAGAATTTTCGGAACAAGAATGATCACGATCCTCAGACACGAGGGTGCCGATCAAAGTAGAACAGTCAGCTAAATAAATCACATTTGTATTGCACTATATCAGTGATAGTAAACCTTTTTAAGAAGTGGATAAAATTTATTGTCATTGGCGTGACTTGGAAAGAGGGAGGAAGGTTATGGGAAGATAAAAGTTGCAGAGCTTGTGATCACACTCATAAAAACTATCATTAGGTAAAGTTGGAATGATTGGAGAGGTTGAAAGAAATCCAACAACTAGAACTAACACCTGTTAAGGGGGTGCAACAGTAGTACCAAAAAATGGTATCCCATCGCTGCCACCAAATTGTTAACGGGCTCGAGTATCGAAAAGGTACACGACCGCTGGCGCCAAATTATGACCGTCCGGTAGTTGACGATCGTTTTGAAGATCTGTATTAAAGTGAAACACGCTTTGTTTTGACAATGATGTTTATTTAAGAGATACTGGTTTATCTCTGTTATAAAGAAAATATTCTTGGTACGGTGCAAGGTCCCCAAAGATTCCTTTGGTATTGGATTCAAAGTAGAGGTTCCCAAAGTTTCATTTGGTACTGGATTGGAAGTAGAGGTTCTCAAAGTTTCCTTTGCTTGCGAAGAGATGATCTCGATATGAGAATAAGACTTGTCTCTTATCTCTTGAAAATTACTTCTGCCAAGGTATTCGACTGTTGATCAACTACCCCCACTCGACCTCAAGGCGTGATCGGCTTCCGATTCGTCGAAGTAGTTTCCAATATTTTGCCATCTTCTGGAGTCAAAGGGGAGGTTCTTCGATATTGTTAAATAATTCATTCTATAATGTTCGCTCGTCCATAAATATCTTTAAAAAAAACATAGTAAACGAGAGCAAGTGCCTTGAAAAACGATGGATCGAAGTTCCACTATATATAAATTACCATCCCGATACATATTGCGCATATTTTTGGTCGCAATATGAATGGACGTTTTTTACGGCGTTAAGGCCAAACATAATTATTAAAAAATATCACGGCGCTGTCAGTGGGCGCGGTGTTTTTCGTTTGAAACACAATACTACTCATTATTATGTGACGTAATGAGTATTTAAAGTATTTTCTATGAAAAACTCATAATAAGCTCGTACGAAATATAATTATTTCGTCGTTGAAATGTCACAATCTCGCATATTGTCGACAATATGTACAAACTATCGTCGACATATGTTATTATAAATCCAACGAAATGCAATTACAACATATATATAAACATAATTGAATCGTGGATACATCATTGAAATAATCAATCATGTGGAATCGGTGCAATTGGTGCGAACGAATCATATTGTTCTCGTCGGCGATCCTATTATTCCTGCTGCCCTTCAATATATTCATGCAACGCGTGTCCGTCAACATATGGCTGACGATTTACACGATCGGGCTGATCGTGTTGTCCGTATGGTTCACGTGTCGTGAGATACAACTGCTGCTCGGTCAGAACGGCCCATCGAAACATATCTCGGAGAAGCTGTCGAAGAAGTATCGATTCTTACGCAAACTCTCGATCGCGTTTCCCAAGATAAACAAATGCTTCAGCGTAGAGCTTTGCAAATCGGATAAGGATACGATCGATATAATCAACGTGTCGAAGATCGGTTATATATCGAGCGTCGTCGAGCGCAAATACATATGGAGCTGGTACTCGCAATTCATATCTAAGGAAGCCGGATTTTCGTTCGCATGCAAAGAGCTGCTGGATCAAATGATTCTCAAAGTGTTTCAGGTAAAACGAATGAATAAAAATCAAATTTATAATTGAAATTGATTCACGTTGAGACGAATTTCAGGTATCGTCGAACGTCGACACGATTCGGATGAGCTCCGATTCTCTCGGAATTATTTTACGGCATTATAAGGAGTATAAGAGAGCGTTGAAGCGATTGGAGAAATCAAACAAAGGTAGCGTCGAAGATTATTATCGAAACGTTCATCCCACGTCCGTGCAGAGGAATTCTAATTCGACGATAAACAAAACGAAATCGACCAACGGTCATTGCTCGACTATCGTACGAAGCTTTTTAAAAGAGCTGCTGCCTTGGGAGCTGTGGGATACTCCGCACGCGATGCTCTTGACTGCGATTTTAGCGAAACGCTTGGAGTCCTTCATCAATAACTCGCTATCGGATCCCGCGTGGTTGCGATACTGGATCAAAAACGTGTTATCTATCCGACCGAATAAAACGAATAATACAATTTGCAACCCGGACGTAATAACCGTTATAAAATCAGTAGATGTAAATCCGTTGATCGTAATAGATGATAAGGACGAGAAGATGGAACGAGACGATTCGCCTAATCACAACATAATCAATAAGACGTCGATCGAGTCGGCTTTGACGAATTTAATATCGAACAGCACGGCGCCCATTTTACAAAGGGCCGAGATCGACGATACGGCTAAGTTCCTGCAGAATATTATACCGAGCAATCCGGAAGCGATTCCCAAGGAGATATCGGGCGGTAGACAAATCACTCAACCCATCGAAATAGCCGGCGGATCGTCGTTCAGCTGCAACGGATTCGGCTCGAGCAATCCGATGCCGAAAAATAATTCCGCCGAAGTTAAAATATACGACAGAGTGATAGAAGGCAGCGTCAAAACGTGGAACAACGACGTCGATCTGGAATGCATAAGCCTGGGACACGATCTCTTGGCGTCGTTGGACGGCGATCTCGGGTTCGATTCGAGGATCGGAAGGCTGTGGGAGGCGGACGGATCGGACGCCGTTGAAATATGGAGTCCCAACGCCCCCTCCACCGGCTCGTCCACTAAAACGCCGCACGGATTATGGTTCGGTAAGTGCAACACGTACATCGTACAGGTTTTGCATTTCAAATTATATCTTTAAAAATTAAGTTGAGCTATTAAATATTCACTCCCGAATGGTAATGTAAAAAGTTTTCCTCTCTTAGTCATTGCTGGCACTGGACAGTATCTTCTACCATTGTTAGTATTGGATTTTACCCTCCTGACTGTGTCCAGGCAAGTAGGAGGGAGTTTGCCTCGGTGTTCGTTCTCATCTTTTCCTCAATATCGAAAAAAAAGTGAAATGATGACCTTTCGGCAACACTAGTTTAAAATAACGCATGGGCCATATGGCCTGATTGTGCGGCGCACACAAGCGTCGAAAAATTCAGTGTAGAACCTGAATGTATGAGCTGAGTGTATGAACCTTACCAGACTCTTGAATGGTAATCAAGAGTATTACACGTGACGGCTCGTGTTCATACTGCGGGGAACCAAGCCATCTTGGTATATGTTTTTTTTATAGAGTTTCCCTCTCTTGGCCATTGCTGGCACTGGACCAGTCTCTTCTACCACAGTTGGTATTGGATTTTACCCTCCCGACTGTGTCCAGACAAGTAGGAGGGAGATTGCCTCGGTGTTCGTTCTCATATTTTCCTGAATATAGAAAAAAAAAATGAAATGATGACGTTTTGGCAACACTAGTTTAAAATAACGCTGGGGCCATATGGTCAGATTGTGCGGCGCACAAAAGCGCCGAAAAATTAAGGACGCCAAGAGGGAAAAATTCAGTGTAGAACCTGAATGTATAAGCTGAGTGTATGAACTTTACCAGACTCTCGAATGGTAATCGAGAGTCTTAAACATGACATGAGGGCTCCTCTTTTGTGTCCATACTGCGGGGACCTAAGCCGTCTTGGTATATGTTTTTTTTTTATAGAGTTTTATACCATTCCTGGCATTGGATGTGTATCGTCTACCACTGATGGTATCGGATTTTACCCTCCCAACTGTCTCCAGGCAAATCGAAGGGGGTTTGATGATGGTATTCGTTAGTATTTTCTCTAGGCGTTATCTGCTTATAACAAGTCACAAGTGATTATTAACCTTGTCGTGCAATAGCAATCCTTTCATCATGAGAAAGACCTCTTTAAAGTTCTCGGAGTTCCCTATAAATAAGGAAGGACAGCGAAGTTATCAAAATTAGACCATTTATCGGTCAACAGTTTAGGGTTTTCCTTCCAAGTCCAATTCGGATGATAAGAAGTCATTTATTTACTTAATATCGAGTCGAGTGTTGTCGTGTGTCGGTATCGGTGGAGATTCGTAGATTCTACGGAACTATGAGGAGCCAGGCTCCTATCCAGGCCAATTCGGTGACGTGTGTGCTACAAGAGGTGCCCGTAGCACCCGATCAGACAGTAAATTAAATGAGAATTGGCCCTAGCCTCGTCTGATTATTATTAATACAATCGGCGCATTGACGGCTGGACTTTTGGGTTTATGGCTGGCGACCTGACCCGTATTCGAAGAGTCAAGATAACCTGGAGGACGACCGTCACAGTCCTGGCATCGGGGGTTGGGTCGGACGTGTCTGCTGGAGATCGCATAGTGTTCTCCAGGTGGCAAAGACCCGTCTCAAATAAATCTAATCCCCAATTAATACATAGGGCCGCTAATTTAGTAATAAAATTATCTTTACTTGGGAAGGTAAACCCTAAAATGAAGGTGAATATAATCAACGAAAAATGCAGGGGCCTCCTGAGGGCCGAGGACCCATACAGGGCTGCATGCCGAGGACCCCGATGCCTTGCCTCATTTTACCTTGAGGTAGCTATGCACCTGAATTTGGGAAATAGTCCGTGCACAAGATTCAAATTATGACCCTTAGGGTAACCACCTATAAAACGTGCCATAGCTGGCGTTATTTATTTGTCAATTCGATTTAGGGAATCGAATTTTGTTTAATTTTTAAAAGATTCAATTTGATTTGCAAAAGGTTTTAATTTGGAGTGGAAAAACCTGTGTCGATTCCGATTGTATTAAATTTATTTGATGTCCGCAGGCGAGGAAGACAATTTAGACATGGAACTGAACGAAGAAAGCCCCCCCAAAAACATGGTACAAACAAACACAATTCCTTATACTAATTTTAATTTAACGAAACCCCTGGGAATACAGAACATGAAAGACCTGCAGAACATTTCAAAGAATACGGTCAATCAGGCGAAAAACAAAATCGGTGACCTTCAGGTTTGTTGTATCCGTTCAATGTCGTGCATATATGTATCTGTCTAAATATATGTATATATATTTATTGGATTGTTCGGAAAGTCATTTCGTTTTTTCCCAACAGAGATAATAGAAATTATTCTCCGAACAACCTGATATATATAGGGATAATCTCTGCCTATCGAGCCGACTATTAGATGTTTTAGCATGTCCTTCGTCAAATCAATCTGCGCAACTAAATGTAAATTATGCATGCGTTGGACTCTTCCTCATGTTTTTTGCCGCAATAACGATTATTTGATATGTTCGTTCGTATTCTTCATTGTTCTCGTAGAAATGCTTTATATGTTTTAAAACGTAAGTATTTATTCATATCTATTATTGCATGTATGAAAATCTCTTTTTTTTTTCATGAAATATTTTCATTCATCGCGTCTATTCTGTGCGTAATATCGTTGTATTGTGATTTGAAGGACGAAGCCGCTGGCGTTATGGAGGGAATCCTAGATCTCGGCATAGCAGGATTCCGTAAAGGACTTCGACTTACGGGACTACAAGATAATCAAGTAAACAAAATATTAAATTTCTTGATCAAGTTTAAATAAGACTGTTGTCCGGCAAAGATAGGGATGAATAAAGCTTGAAACTTATCAGGAAAAATGTCTTTATTACTATGACACGATGAAGAAATCAAATTCCTTTAACTATTTTATTCATATTTTTCTCCGTTAGTTAAAAAAAAACACAAATTTATAAGATTTGGAAGGTAAACCTTCTCCTTCGAGTGCCTTGTCCGTTTTTGGATGTAGGTGATCTATATGTTCTTCTTTTTTCTCCATATATTTGTCTGTTTCAGCGAGCTTCAACAATTCTGGACCTCCCAATCCGGACCAGTTGTGTATGTTACGGAGCCACGGACAGCTTTTTTTCTTGACCACCGTCAGGATTGAATTTTGAACCAAAAGATTATAGTCCCCCAGTAGTTCGAAGCAATTTCCATCGAGTACTCTCCATTTTCTTGATAGAAATTTTCCATTATGCATGTAGTTCTTCAATTTCTTTTTTGTAAAAACTTCTTTTGAGTGGTTTTTACGTGCCCGGAATTCACATTTCCCGCTCAATTTTTACAATCCCGTTTTATTTTAGTATCACATTTCTAACCCTGACCCTACGTTTTCCCTCTAATTAAGTTGTTTTTTTTATCTATCCCTTCAAAAACGTAAAAACGGGGTTTTACTGTATTTCGAAACGTTTTTCTCTTTAAGTGTGCTCCATGGGCTTGATGAGAAAGCAATCGGAAGGAGCAAGGCCTGAAGAATATTAAAGGTGTGGCAGAACCTCTCAGTTTAACTCATTATTTTTTTTCTTGGGGCATTTCTGATTTACAATATTTACCGATACATTGCAAATATAATCATACAGAGGAAGGACCTTGGAGATTTGAGTCTCTGCAATAACTCCTCGATGGTTAATCGGGGATCTGACTCGACCAGGGATCTCAATTCGTCATCATCAAATTTAGAAGGTCGTCTAGATTCAGGTGCATCTTTTGGATTTCTATTTCCTGATTTGAAACTTTCAAACGTAAATTGACATCTAAAGTAAAAAAAATTAGACACATTCTTTACGGACATAAACTGCACTCGAACATTAGGTTATAAAATACAGTGAAACTACGTTTTTGAAGGGACCGATAAAAAATAATCATAAAAAACGGGTTATTGGGGGTTACCACGTGACCAAATGTGACTGTCCACTTTACAGTTTTTTTTATAATATTTAAGTAAAATTATTTAATTGTCTAATTTAATTTTTAAAAGGCTCAATTTCCAAAAAGCTGTATTTGATTTGTAAAAAGTTGTATTTAATTTGCAAAAGGGTGTATTTGATTTGCAAAAGGGTGCATTTGATTTGCAAAATGGTGTATTTGACGTAAAAAAACTATATCATCGATATCCATAACTTCAAATGTCATCACGTTAATGTCGAGGTCCATGTAATTTTTTCCATAAAGTTTCGGTAGAAATCAATAGCATCGTGCGCCGTAATATCTTTAATTAGTGTTTCTGGCCCGGCTCTGCCGAGGCTCCATCACTAGTATCTTCTATTTCATGTTCTTGTTCCTTAACGATTCCAGATATTCTCGTCTTTTCAATTTTAGTAGTACAGTTTCGTTTAGTAGTAGTTCAGTTTCAACACTAGTACAGTTTCGAGGGAAAACGGCGCTTATTTTATACTCCTCAGTATTAAATTTGTTGAATATCGACTCACCGGTGAGACACTGGCGTTCAATTAAAAACTCGTTATTGATTTGACATGAAGCCAAGGCCCCCATACCAAATTTGGGGTAAGGGCTTTTTAATTTTATTTTGTAAATTTAACGAGTTTTAAATGACCTTGGGAGCGCTATAGCAGGGAGCGTTATAGGAGGGTTTACTGTAGAAGCCCAATACGACAAACATTTACGTATAACCTAACATAAACACTCATTCTTATATATAATTAATAATATTGTCCCATATAGGATAAATCTCATTCTCCATCGACTGTGAAATCTACGATTGAAAACCAAACAAATAATTTGGTAGCTTCGATCGGACAAGCTCTTACGATCAGCAGAAAAAATAGTCAATCCGACGAGTCAGCCATCCATATGGATATACAAAAAATAAATGCAGCTAAGAAAGGTAACGTTAATAAATTTACGCCGACTGTAAATTAACATTTAAATCATTAATATTTTATTTAATTCAGATAACACCGAACCTAAATCAAACGGCAACTCGCTGCTGATGAAGCAGCAAAAAGTATCTAGTCAAGATAGTTTATTACTCTCGATGCATAAGGACTCCGAACAATCAATCGATAAGGTAAAACATTAAATTTGATTCATTTATTTATATATTACGGGGACCGAAAAGTAATCAACAAAATAACTTCCATTGTTTTCTAACACTTTTTGCCGGCATAAAGGCAGTTGTTTGATTCCCTTTTTAAAAAAGTCCTTTTTGAAGAGAGTTTTCCCTTCTCTGACATTATTAAATGTTTTACCCTCTTAAGGTATGCTCTAACGATCCAAAAATATGGTAATCCGATGGTGCAAGATCCGGTGAATGGATAGGGTGGATGAGTTAAAAGATCCAGACCAAGCTCCCTTATTTTTTCCTGGGTTATTTTTGCAGAGTGAGGCCTCGTGTTATCGTATCAAAGGATCCTTTTTTGTTATTGACCAAAACAGATCGTTTTTTATGAGCTCAATGTGTTCAATACACCGTCTGACCGGGTTTAAGGAATTCATAGTGTATAATTCCAGAAAAATCCCTGTAATGGTCGAGGGGTCAGAACAGGTACATCTCCGGAAGAAAGCCATTGTTTTTTTCGTACAAGATTATTGTATAGCACCCACTTCTCATCTCCAGTTACAATTCGCCGCAAAAATGGATCGGCTTCATACCAAGACAATTTTGATTACTTTTCGGTCCCCCTAATATACTAACGGAACTATTTACATCGCAGAATGCATCGAAACCGATACCGATCGATACGATAATCCTCAGCGAAGATTCGCCGGATTACGAATACGAAGAAGCCGAGGATTTATCGTCGACGATCGCCAAGCTCAGATATTTATTGCAACAGAAAGCGGGCGAAATCACAATGTAAATATTTCAACGCTCACACGTGTTATCCATTCCGTACAATGACGATCGTGATAAATATATTTTCAGACCGGCCGAAGAGGTTGCGAAAACGTCGCCGCCGAACAATTCACCGATGCACAAACAAATTCAGATCCACAATCCGATGAATTCGGAACCGAGCGTGAAACTGGGCGACATACCGTCGATGCCGAGCCTCGATTCCGAAAACGATTTCACGATCCTCACGCAGAATTCGGCCGATTTGCTCGAGGCCGAAGACGCTCTCAATCACAAATCGATGCACGGCGGATTGAACGTCGGACACGGGAATAATATGCAGCGTCTCGATAAATTGTTCACGAGAACGGTCACCGGCGTCTTCAACTCGATAAAAACGGCGGTGGGCGGCGACACGTTGGCCGATGCCGTCTCGGGTCACGCCGAATCGGCGACGGGCGCAACCGATCGGCAAACAATTTTAAAAACCAAATCGAATAAAAACAATTGGATGTTCATCGAGAGCGACGTCGACGTCAGTATAACAATTAAATGGCGTATATTTTTAATTTATTTATTAATTATATATCTTATGATTAGATGAGCATATTGATCAGTCAATTGCTCGTCGAGAGACGGGGTTATTGTGTCGTCGAAGCCGCGCAAGATTCGTTGGACATGCTCGGTGGAACTCCGCAGAATAATCTCAGAAGCAATGCGTCCGAAGATGCGATTCCTCCAGTCGTACAAGATGAATTGGGTATATGATTTTAATATTATCAATATCGGTAGAGCGAAAAATACATATTAGACGATTTTTTACTTCCTTTTCCGATCTACTGATGACCTTATCATTTCTGGATTTACAATGTTGTAGAGCCACGATAGCTTCATTTATTTCCACCGCTATTCACCATCTACTCTTCCCTCCATGATGGTCTATAGAAGGCGATCCTTACTTCGATCGATACTTTGATCCACAAATGATGTGTCTAGAAGCTCTTGATCCTCGTGAAGAAGTTGATGTATCATCAAGAAACCCATTAAAAATGAATGATTATTGGTTTCTAAATGCAGGCATCTTTTTTTTGAGAGGATATTGTTTTCTTCTTCAGATTGTTCTATTTAATTCATCCATTTAATCTCTAAACAATAGGAGCAGATAGTTATCCTTTTTAAATCGAAAGTATCATATTATCCTCTTGCCCTTACCCTAAGAGAGGGTATGATATACATTGCTCAGAACCCTCGGTCAAAGGTCACATGGAGCTCAAATTTCTCGTCTATTTTTCCCCATGAGACTTTCAAAATGATCTTTTATGTATACGCGGTTTACCCGCTAGCCCTAGAGACGGACGGATCCCTCTTTAAGCTGGCAAATCAGCATAGAATGCCTTAGTGCAAGTCTAAAATAGCTGTCAGGTGTGGCATTGCTTCCTTCCGAACGAGTTTCCTCATCGACAATACAGCCTGAGATCTATAGGATGTGTCAAATTTGTAGGGAGTGGTATCGAGAAGGTAAACGGCTGAAGGTACTATCCCAGCATTTGCCTTTGGGTGGCTAGGGAGTCGAGTTAACCTAGCCCGAGTCATATCTCTACACCATAGGATCCTAACGGGTATGGTATGGTAGTTTGAAAAGGCTCTATACAGTGGCGGATTTCCCCGTAGGCGCATAAAGCGAGCACCTGGGGCTTCATTAATTCAGGGGGCCTCAAAGTTTAGCTCTCAGACAAATGAATAATGTCGGCAATAGCAGTCATATTTCGAACCATATGTACCGAGTTTTCCACAGTACATGATCCATGGATTCAGGCGCATAGCTACCTTAACCCTTTATAGGGCAAAGGCTGAAATTTGTTAATATATTAACCAGTCGCTTTAAGGTCTATATTTCCGTGAGCGCCCATAGAAATGTCAACCCTAGTAACATAATACTTTGTCGAGTACGCTTTTTGGTTAATTTATTGTTATTGGCAATAAGTATTGTATTGTAATAAAAAAATACAAAATAATTAATTTGCCCTATAAAGGGTTAAGGCAGAACAATGCAAGGCATTGTGGCCCTAGGCATGCAGGGGTCCTCGGCCCTCAGGGGGAGATAACAAATATTTGTAACATCAAGATCGCTAATATCGATCATCGAGAAGCTAATAAAAAAGAATAAAAAATAAAAAGTTTAATTTTTGTTTTTCTTTGTCTTTTTACATAAATTGATGCGAAATTAATTATGTAACCAAAAAATTGAGTAAAAAAACGTGCGCGTAAAATGCACATTATAGGATGTAGGGGTAATGAAAATATTTTGAGGGGGCCTCAAAATTAAATTGCGACTGGGGCGGTAAAATCTCTATAGATTATAGTAAAAAAAAGTTAGGGGGTCTACGAAGAAAATTATTTAGGTAAAAAGGGTCTATGTAGGGTAAAGGTTGGGAGCTCCTATACTAATAGGTATTTTTTCCCAGGGCTGGAATAACGGGGATAAGGAATGCTGATGAAGATGCCGTCTCTCTCTAAGTGATCTGCGAGGTTTCCCTCTTATGTTCATACCGTAGAGTACATCTCTCCGTATATGAATTTTCTTTTAGTTTTCTTTCTCTTGGTCGCTCATAATGTTGGATTTAACCAGGGAGAAAATTATGAGTGTTGTCTGGGGTCAGTTAGAAGGGTTATATTGTTTTCTCGGGTCAAATATCTAGGTTAAGTTCCTCCAGCCATGAGGCATCTTCGTTGGCTTTTTGTGGCATAAGAATACCTTCATTTAGCATAGTCTGTTTCAGTGCTCTGCAATCGCATTTTGGTTTGGATGCTAGCCCACAGACTTAGACAGCTTTAATTTTTAATTATTAGGAAAATCTCGGTTGGGAGAAGATTGGATCTGAGATATATCTACAATTTCTTGATCAGGATCCGATTCCGTTAGCAAGCAACTTCGTAACTTTGGAGAAAATTCTTCTAGCGATTCTAGAACATTGACTTCCAATTTTATCCGTCAACTTGTTATCAGCTCTCTTAAATGTTCCATCGACCCCATTATCGAAGAAAAAATGGCATAAACGTGATTTATCTTCCTAATGCCGTATATTTAATTCAATAAATACGGATTCGTTCGATTAATATACAATTTTCCCGATTCAGACGAGACCGAAGTAATAAATCAATGTCCGCTATGGCACATGTGCATGGAATTGATAATAATCATCGTGGGAGGTATCACGCAAAAGGACGCAGTCGTCAAATGTACGAGCGTCGCCCTCGGAGGTACGTCAGACACAATATTAATTCACCGATTCGATATTAATCGTCTTCGTTAATATAATTATAGAAAAAATCGAAGAGATATTACAGAGTCAACTAGCATCGTTCGGTGCGTGGCTCAAAACGAGCGTCATTAAAACGTTCCACGAACTGTCAAACGAGTACGACGCCGCATCCGAGAACAACGAATCGAAATCGGAGCCGGAAATATACAACGTCGACGCCAAAGAATTATACGACACTCTATTCGAAAAGATTCCCGGTAATTTATTAATCGTTTACTCATGTGATGCATCGTTACGCTTACGATTTTTTTTCGTATAGATTTTCTGCCGACGCTGTTCGGAAAAGAAGAGACTGCCGACGCAGTGAAACTCATCATATCGTCCTTCGATCATCAGCTGATCAACCGAGATATCATATACGGACTGTTAGACGTGTTGACGCTGTACTTTTTGAAGGCGTGCGAGGCGCGGACCAACAGTTACACGGCGACGCCCCCGCCCTCCGCGTAAACATCGCGCCTAAATACAATTTTTGATATATATTTTTGTATACAATATTTTTCCCTAAAAAAAATATACACAAATCATAATATCGCAGATTACAAATATAATTAATTATTCATACAAATTTCAAATTACGACAGAGAGAGAGCAAATATTAGGTCGAGTCATAAATAACTTCCGATTTATTAACATCCCAAAGCATCACATGACCAATATGCACTTTTTGATTCTTCATTTTTAGGGTTCGGAATAACACCACTGTAACGTCCACCACACTAAATAGCTGTTGAATGACTGACAAGCCACTTATCTATCCAGTGAAAACATAAATCTCCTCATCAGGTGACTCACTGCGAGTAAATCCAAAATATAGATACTGCCTACCTGAATCGGAAGTTATTTATGACTCAACCTAATACATTGAACGAGGTTATTATACGATAGGCCTAATTATTATATATATTATATTGTAGATATACCGTTCTAGTCTTTATTTTATTTGAAATTATATTTTCTTGTTTTTAGTATTTCTACATTCCGGAAATTATTATTTTTAGAATTGTATAGCACCGTCTTAATTAGTTTATATGATTTTAATATTTATTGTTTTGATATTACGAGAGTTCTGTGATTATTTACTATGTAGCGAGTATTATTACGATGTTATATTAGCGTAGATTAAAATTAAAAAAAAAAAAGTGGCGATGAAGTCAATAAATAAATATAGGTATTGACGATGGATTGCTTCGTAAATTGAAATTGTTCATTTGTTCTTACATGTATTACAATGACTGTGATTACTTTAAGCATCTGCGTATGCAAATTAATGAATTTTGAGATCGATCGATCATGTTCAATTTTAAAATGTTAGCGTAATTCGATGAATAAACGTAATTTCGTATTTTAATTAATGTCTACAGGTAATTCTCGTATAGCAAGGTCTTTAAAAAATGCCTTTATTAACTTCTGAACAGAATTGGGTTACGTTAGCTTAAATCTAAAAAGGGTAATGTTCCAAAGGTTGATAAAGGATCTCATATTATCTTTATTAATGACGTGCTGATCATGCTCGATATTAGTTAAAGTAAAGTCTCTAACAGAGCTTTGAATCATTACATTATTTTTATTTGAACTATTTTTTCTGGATTTCATTCCGGTACATTTAAAAAATTAATAACCGGTGTTTTAAGTGTTTTTTTTTTCAAAAAATTTTATCAAGGCTTTGAGTCGGAGGTGAAATAAAAATCAAATACAAATAAAAACTCGGAGCTGGACTGAAAATGGTTATTTTCCGGAACAAAAGAACTCGGAACCATGTTGGGAACCCACATAGAGAATTTGGGAGAGGATCTTTTTAATTTTATTTCGAATATTTTAAATGAACTTTTATATTTTAGATATTTTTTATTGTCAATCAAATGGCATTGACAGTCATTTTTTTTATTTCGCCCTTGAGAATTTACGTTCTAAGAGGAAGCGTTATAGGAGGGACTGTCGAGCTTGTTATAGAAAACCGCGGTATAGCAGAAAGCGTTATGGGAGGGTTTACTATACAGAGTTTTATTAAAAATTCATCGTGTTTTCGTCATCATCGACATTAAACGAAGGCGTTCCCGATGATAAATACACAT
>JAGXCT010034751.1:0-58446 GCA_022495035.1 Philopotamus ludificatus
TAAAATCAATTATTGATTCACAACCCCTTAAGCCATTAACAGACTTCACTTTGGCCAGGGGCATAGCCGACACTTTTAAACACACAAAACCACCACTTTTTTTTTCGTCTCGCATTAGTCGGTTTCATTCAATTCTTGATCGCCTCTAAAGAATGTTAGTCTATCCAGGTGCACCACTAGCTTTCTCGTTCTTTCCGATCCAATCTTTTGTATTCGATAAACAACATCGTTAATGGCCGTTATTACTTTATACGGCCCCTCCCACGGGGGTAGTAGTTTAGAGCATACTCCGGGTTTTCTGCTTGGGTTATACAGCCAGACCAGATCTCCTGGCTTATAGCGTGGTTCTTGAATTCGTACGTCGTATCGCGCCTTCATTCTGTTATGCGCCACCTTCATATGTTGTCTCGCAAAGTTGTGTACATCCTTCATTAGCTCCGTTAAATTTTCCACATATTCTATGACTGGTCTTTCTCCATTAGGTGATGGCACGGTACCGTACAATAAGTCAATTGGCATGTTCATCTCTCGTCCAAACATCATCATAGCAGGTGACTGTTCAATCGAATCTTGTATAGACGATCTATACGACATTAAAAATAGTGGAATAAGTTTATCCCAGGTGTGCTGATCACCTTCGAGGAATTTTGATAGGTAATTTAATAAGGTTCGGTTCAATCTCTCAACTAAACCATCCGATTGAGGTCGATACGGCGTAGTTCTAGTCTTATGGACTCCCATCAATTCTAATACACCTTTAAATACTGCCGATTCAAAGTTGCGTCCTTGATCAGAATGCAGCTCCAATGGCACCCCGAATCGTGTAAACACCTGTTCCACTAATGCTTCAATCACCGTCGATGTCTCCTGATTCGGCAAAGGGATGGCTTCGGCCCATTTTGTAAAGTAATCCATTACTACCAACACATAACGGTTTCCATTTTCCGTTACAGGAAGTGGTCCAAGAATATCTACCGCCATCCTCTCCATAGGTGCTCCCGACAGATAACTTCCTAGTGCTCCTCGATTTCTTCTATTCGGTCCATTTTGCGCTGCGCAAGTAACGCACTTCCGGCACCACTTTTCGACATCCATTCTGCATGTCGGCCAGTAATATTTTTTTCTAATATTTTTTATCGTTTTATTTATTCCAAAATGTCCTCCAGTATAGTTATTGTGCATCTCGTGGAAAACGTTAAATGATTGCGTGTTTGGGACCACTAACTGAAGTACTGTCCGATTTCCCGTCGAATTTTCCCAACGTCTAAATAGTTGATCTCCAATTACTTCTAAAGAGTTCCATTGTGCGCACAATATTTTTATTTCGGGACTTTCGGGCGAAATTTCTTCCCATGATGGACGATGATTTTCCCTTTTCCACTCTATAATTTTTTTGAATATTTGTCCGTTACGTTCGTTTGGTCCTAGTCGAATTGCAGATACTTTAAGTACATCGTTTATTGCTTGGTCATTAATTTCAGCTCTACTGCATTTTTTACAATCCGGAATGCACGGTCTTCTTGACAAACTATCCGCATTAGAATGACTACGCCCAGCGCGGTGTACAATATTCATGTCATACTGTCCTAGATATTCCAACCAGCGTGCCACTTGACCTTCAGGATTTTTGAAATTGAGTAACCACTTGAGTGCCGAATGATCCGTTCTCACCGTGAATTTAACACCGTATAAATAGTGATGAAAATGGTTTATCGCTTTTACTACCGCTAGTAGTTCCCTACGAGTTACGCAATAATTCCGTTCCGGCTTCTTCAGCGTGTAATTAAAGTACGCTACGACTCGTTCTTTTCCCTCTTGAATTTGAGATAGGACAGCTCCTAGGCCAACTTGACTAGCATCCGTGTCCAGTATAAAAAGCGCGCCGATTTTGGGGTAGCACAAAACGGGTGTTTGCGTTAGTGCCCGTTTAAGATCCTCGAATGCTACACTGCATTCCTCATTCCACACAAATTTATCACGTCCTGTTAATTGGTATAGTGGTTTAGCTAATATTGCAAATTTCTCTACAAACCGACGGTAATAAGTGCATAATCCCAGGAAACTTCTAAGTTCAGTTTTCGTCTTCGGCACAGGCCAGCTCTTGACAGATTCGATTTTTTCTTCTACGGTGGCTATTCCCTCCTTTGATACCTTGTGCCCAAGAAATTCAGCCTCCAGCTTGAATAGGTTACATTTTTCAGGATTTAATTTTAATTCTGCTTTCCGAAAACGTTCAAACACGAGCTGCAACCGGCGTAGATGGTCTTCGAAGGTTGATGCGAAGACCAAAACGTCATCTAGGTAGACAAGGCAATCCTCTGTCACATCGCCCAGTACGTTTTCCATGAGTCTGCAAAATGTGGCGGGAGCATTGCATAGGCCGAATGGCATCACCTTGAACTGGAACAACCCAAACTCAGTAGAAAATGCTGTTTTCTCACGATCTTGTTGCGCAACAGGTATCTGCCAGTATCCGCTTTGGAGATCAAGTGTGGAAAACCAGCTAGCGCCAGCTAACCTATCTATGATATCGTTTATTCTCGGCATAGGAAACGAATCTTTCACCGTCGCGTCATTTAGTTTACGGTAGTCCACGCACAAACGCGTGCCTCCATTTTTTTTTTTTACTAGTACAATAGGAGCAGCCCATGGTCCATATGCTGGTTCGATTACGTCACCCCTTTTCATTTCATTTATCATTTCTCTTACCTCCTGAACTTTTGCTAGCGGTGTTCGTCGGGGTGGTATCTTAACTGGTGCGTTGCTTCCAACGTTAATTGTATGCTCTACTTCCTTTGTTCGGCCATGATCTCCGTCGTTTAACGCGAATACGTCTTGGTAGTTACTGAGAACCAAACGTAGCTCTTGACCCTGAACGTGGTTCAAGGACTGGACAGCCTTAGCCCACATAGCTTCAACTCTAGGTGCTAATGATTCCACGCGTAAAATTTGTCTATGGGTAGTTTTCTCTTGTTCGCCTCGAATGTTACACTCTTGTTCTCCCTGCTTTACAACACTATCACCCTTTGAATTATTATGTGAATAACGTCTATTTATTTTATGTCTTTGACTATTTATAATCGTTCGGCGTCCAATGCGTATAGTTACTCCCAACTCACTCATTAAATCCACGCCCATTAAAACGTCGTCACTGATGTTTGCGATTGCCGCGACCCATGCGATGGTACTTTTAAGAAGAGTGAACTCGACCTTGACCCAATCCTTCACAAACAATTCGTCACCACCCGCTGTCGTTAATTTTATCGGTTTCTTATTAAGCACAACGAAATTTTCTTTTGATATTTTTTTTGCAAATTCTACACTTATCACGGTAATATCAGAGCCTGTATCCGGAAGTATGTAACAAGATACTCCTCCAACTTTACCTTTAATTTTAAAACTACCCGTCACTGTGTTTACTCTTCTCAGCTTGGGGATTAAGCATCCTGTGACTGGTTTTACCCCTTGTTGACCAGTCACTCGATGTTTTCCGCCACCTCATTGCTGTTGATATAGCGAACATTTCTCTTTTGGCAGTACCTGCTTATATGTCCCGGTCGACCGCAATTATAACAATTAAATTCAGCAGCGCGATTTCGTGGGGTAAAACGGTTAAATTGCGTTTCTCTTCTTATTGGAGGTTTTTCGACATAGTGTTTGCATGCTTGTACTTCCTTGGCGATTCGACATAGCTCTTCGAGACTTGCTGTGCCTACCTTGCTCGTTGTTGCCAATTTCATATCAGAATCTGTGAGGCCTCTCACAAACCCTTGTTTCGCCAGCATCTGTTGTTCTTCTAAAGGTTGGCCGGGCAGTGCAAGCTGGGCGCTTGCTCGCTGTTCGTCTGCGAAAGCTCCAACGTCATCCCTGATGCCGCACTTTCGTTCCATTATCTTTTCAAAATGGAACATCGAGGAGCGATTGTCCCCGAATCGCGATTTTAGTGCCGTACACAGGGATTCAAAATCATCCCTGGTTTCCATTGGCAGATCCGCCACGTAGTCCATTGCTTCCCCCCGCAAAGCCGCCTGGAGGTACCAGTTATTGTTACCATCACCTCTTAAGTTTTTCACAAATTCAAATCTTTTTATAAATTGTTCCCATTCTTTGCCTGAGAATACCGGATAATCCACGAAGCGTTCAGGTAACGTACGACATATATCCTCGCGCGTATTTTTATGCTCAGCCGGTCCTTGTGATGATTCCCCTTGGTTTTCATGTTTTCTTGTAGTCGGTGCCATTGTTTCGTTATCTGTCTTTAATCCGATACTTCTGACACCAGTGTTGCGTGGACGCACAGGATTCGAACGGACTAATATAATACGGATACGAAACACACCATTAGTTCACAATAACGAGCTCTCTTTATTATTCGATTATTACAACTTGGAAACGGCAAGGCCGCCCCGCGAATATCGTTATCCCGGCTGGCTTGCGGAAGCCCTCTACGTATCAGTCAACGGGACTAAGATTACACCGGAGCCTTCCTACGTGGCTCTCCAGCTTTTCGTTACTCACTCCCAAGTTCCGGGGCATCTATATATATCCACCGAGGGTTTCGTCGGGGGAAACAGTCCTAGCCTTTGTCTTGGTCCATGACACGCGTTGGTTAGGTCACTGCACCCGATAGATCTCAAACTATGGGGCCCTGCTCTTGTTGTATGAAGCAGTACCTAATGTCGATGCGTAGTATAGCAAACACTTTGAGAGCCAGGATCCTTCTAGAACTATATTCGGGTTAATGTCGCCATAAAACCATGTCATAGACCAAACAAACCGATTTTCCAGCTTTCCTCCGACGTTACATGTGTTTATGAATTTTCAACTATTTCTGAATTAAATTAAGCTTATGATGAAAATTACTATGGCCAGAATGAATTAATTGATAAATATTTTACATAAATAATGCTTTTAATTATTTGGAGATAATTAATTGATAGGGTTTGAAAATTACTCGATTTATTGACAAGATCTCACTTGATCAGTTTATCAAATGATGAAGACTTAATTAAAATCGCTGCGGCTAACACCCAGTCAGTTAATAGCTGTAAGGTGAATGAAAAATAAGTATTACAGGAGTTTAAATCGTTTTCTTTGCGATAGACTTGAACTTTTGCAGTATACCTAATTTAATACGATCAAAAATATGTGGATCAATATTTTTTTTCTTTCTGTCTCTCTACATTATATTATGTGAAATTAATTAGGTTTCTAAAACATTACAAATTGTAAATATTCATTTAAACCAGGGAAGCATCAACTGTGGTTCTCCATTGATTTTATAGCGGTCCGGAATTTTCTTGATTTTTCTTTTATTAACTTTTGAAATTTTTCGCTGTCATATGACAATGGTCTATGATTGCATATACTTTTTATTATTGAATTTAAAAAATAATGTTATATTAACATAATGTTTCTTTCTGTAAAACATATTTTATATTTTTTTTAATCATTAATTACATTTGTAATAGTGTACCTCCTCTGAGCGGCTCCATCTTTTAGACTTTTAGTATATTAGCTTATGAGTGAAGTTTTCTCACTACGGATTTTTTTCATAAATTAAGTCATCAGGTTTTTATCAAACATTTAATATTGCGTACTGCGCGGCTCACATTTAAGGGTGTTATTATTAATATTTGTTTAAACATCATAATTTTTCCATTATGCGGTTTCTTTTTTACCAAAATTTATCAGTTATAAATATTTTATCTAATAATTAGTATAAATTAATAGCATTTCTAAATTATACTGTTTACTAGCAACTGTATATTTCTAAAGTCTAGAAAGTGCATTTAGTAAATTAAAAATTATTAGGGATTTCAAAATAAATTCTATTGGCTAAAGTTTATATATTTATAAGGGGACTTAGGCCATATTTGCATCAGTTTTCAAAATTTCTAGCATATGTCAGTTATTTTATTTAGATAACGCCGTATATTTTGTTTATATGAGGACAGGTACTCTCGAAAACTCTCCGGTAACCAGAGCTATTACTCTGCTCAACCACTTGGCTAATCATGTTGATATTTACAATGTAAAGTATCGCCATTTTGTTGATCTGTTGTATGAAATTTTATAATTTCTTATAACAGAGCAATTAATGATATACTATATTTATAATATACAGCTTTTTTTATTTACATATTTTTTTATATGCAGATGTCCTTTTATATTGACAAATTGTTTTTTATATTTTTTTTTTTACATTTTTTTTTTTTTTATACTATGTATGTATATGCTTGTTGTGCATGATTGACGAATTGAATCACTATGTAATGCCAACCATGCTTTGTCTTTTAATAATAATAAAATATAATAAAGCCGGTTGTCAGGTAAAACATAATTGTTTATTGTGTTAAAATGGGCGGCAACAAAACAAAAGGCGGCAATTTTTTATTTAAACTAGTCGCCTTGCGCAAGGAGCGATTATGACGGAATATGTTAGAAAGAAACACTAAAAAATAAATGCTCTTTTCAGGACTATTATCGATTAATTAATTTATTCATATTTGATAAGCAGAAAGTTGCTAAACTGAAATTGTCAGAACTGAAATAATTTAAGAATCACTAAACATTTCACATCACATGGGAAATTATTTTTTATAAAACTACCCCAATTTCTAACGTGCATAAAAATTTTATAATTAGTTGTTACTAATGGAACAACAAAATCCACAATTGTAACTATTTACTTAAACTATTAATTATAGAGACATCTATCAAATCAGAAGAGAACTATAAATCACAAAGAAATAAAAAATAGTTTTAGTTCTTTAGTATTATTTTATATATTAGTTTATAGCATATACGAATGTATGAATTTTTCGAAGAGGGAAAACTAAGGACAATGAAAGAGATTGATTGCCTATGTATATAGGCTAATTACAGGCTATATTTTTGATTACATAGATCTAAGGTTATTTCGAATTTGTCGTTTTCCTTGATGTGAAAAAATATGAAGGTCACATAATGGTGTGTAAATTACGTACTGAATGATAAGACATGGGTGAAAATAATTTAGCAAACGTGTTTCATTTATGTATTAAAAGAAATTATCTTATATTTGTATAAGGATATGGAAATAAAGGGTCAAACTTTTGACCTTTATTTTCGAAGTAAATATTATTTGAAATTTTCTTTGCGTAAATAATATATTATGTTATACTATTATATTTTGGAAAATTGTTTTGTGAGCAAAATATATATTTTTACAAACAATTTTTCTTATAAAGCGGCACGTGGAAAATATTATGGAGGAATTTTATTATTATTTTGTAAATAAATTAAAATACGATTTTCTTATATAATTTTGTCATTATATACATAATTAATTTGATTAATATTAATTCTACCAATAGTTATTACGTTAGGCTCTTAATCATAGATATGCAGCTATAATTTTGATACAAACAAACAAGTAATTAACAAACATGATAATCCTCTGTCATACACATATGACATAATTGATATGCATTTCCACTATTATACCATTGGATTATATAACAATAAGTACTCTACTAAAACATAGCGTATTTTTATATATTTTTTTCATAAAAATCTATATACAAACAATAATTTTCATGTCTGTGTATTTTAAGTTGTGATTTTATTTAAAAGCTTGATTTTCTCTCCACGCCTGAAAATTATTGAACGGCTTCATTAGCGTGCGTGCACGTTTGCAATAAAAACACCAATTTAAATTTGCATAATCATTGTCAATCAATAATTACATACTGTGACCGCCTGAAAATATCACATCATTAAATATGTATGATATTCCGGACACAATTAATCCCACATATTAGTTTTACACTTTAAATCGACAATGTCATCCGTATCGATATAAATACACAATCCTGTTTCATTGTTTGGCGGTCATTATACAATACATCTTTTTTTCAATTAATATATAAATCTTAATCTATTATTCAAATGTCACTTGTTTGTTTAGCCTATGCAAAAAAAAAACCAGATGACCTTCGTTAAAACCTAAAATGTATGATACCTATAGAATCTGTTCACACCTGATTTTTTCAAATAATTCTTAATAAATAAATTATAATCTGAAATCGATTCACTACGCATTTATTTGTTTGTGCAAATTCGTCACAATATTATTTTGTTGTTTCCGGTAATACGTTGACAAATTACATTTCCATAATAATGGTATAATGTACCGGAACTTGTTTTTTTCCAAAGGAAAAGTAAACAGAAAATTATTATAATTTGAATCTATATTGTTTTAGATGAATATTATTCGGGATAAATATGGCAAGGTTGATATTATGTTATAATATAACGGATCCTAAATATAAATCTAAGTTTTTTTTTAAAATTAAATACATATAATCATTACGTGATTTAATACCTATATACGTATGGATCATTCGACTATGATAAATGGATCCGTTCACAGTCAAATCTCTTTCGCAGAATGGAAACGTCAGCCATTGTCCTTTGCCTTGTCATCTTATATTTTCTATCATGGATGATCGACCATCTCTGGTTATGTCTGACGATACAATTCTAGCTACAACAGTTTAGGTACCCCTGTGTCTATAAATAGACTATCCCCTTAGAGATATTAACGTTCCAGTAAACCTGTGACGCTAATTTGGTCGAACAATGGCCGGCTATGCCTTCACTTGCACCGGACGTCTAACTTATCAGCATGCTGGTACTGATTTTAACAGACGAATCTCAATTGCCCTAATTCAAAACATGTGATTAATTAAAACGACAAGAATATTTCAAAATTATGCCTTTATTTAAATATCTGTATAATAATTTAATATGATGAAAAATCTAACGATGAAAACATGTATTTACATTAGTTAATAGTGACCGGAGTATGCGATGGGATATCCTGCAGAGTAAGCGCTGACCACTGGTGCTCCAACGACAGATTTGACAATCGGATTGTAGGCGTTGTAAGCTGAAACTCCTGGATACGCGCCATAAGCTGCTGGATAAGCACTGTAGGCCGAAACCGCTGGATGAGCGCTGTAGGCGGAAAATCCTGGATAACCATTGTACGCGGAGACCAATGGAGCGGCTCCATAAGCAGACACTACAGGTGCTGCTCCATACGCAGACACTACGGGTGCTGCTCCATATGCAGAAATAGCTGGAGCTGCGTAAGAAACTGGGGCGAATCCAGGTTTAGCGACAGCAACGGCAACAAAGGCGGCAAAGAAGAACTGTAAAAAATGCATCATTATATTAATATTATGTGGAGATGAAAGAAATCAGGTTTTTTGACTTAATGTTCGAGTGAAGTTTGTGTTGAATTTGGAAACCAACTATCGAAGACAACAAAGAAGAGTAATGCAAGTCGAAAAGGCAATGGCTTTCTCAGAATCACACTCCCGTTCCGACCCCAAAGTCTAGTTTATCACTCTGAAGAGTTATTTTGTGCAATTGGAGGGATGTAATAGGAACAATATAAAACAATTACTGCAGGCGTTTACTGTAAAAAATTGGATTAAAAGAAAAAAAGAATCAAACGTCTAATTTCGTGTAACAGAAAGGGAATAATTCTTCACCACGATAATGCACGCCCTTATAAAGCAAAAATGATTTAAGAAAAAATCTGGAGTTAAATCTGGAGTTATAATATTCCCAAGATCAAGCTTCTTCCGATTACTTGAAGAGAAAGTAAAAAGAGTCGATTCAAAATTGAATAACTACAAAGAAGATGAAAAACATTCTCTATAATTATTATGGATATTATGTTTTATAATAAAATGAAAAAACATAAATCTTAGTCATAAAAAAATGGGTGATTTCTTTCGGATAACAAAAAAATATTGCAGTTTATTTTTAATATGGTATTATTTTTTGTTAATCGTAAATTATCTTTATCTGAAACTTCTGAAGTGCATGTAATAGAAATAAAACAGTTCTAAATCTAGGTACCGCTTAAAACTTGACAATAACCAAATTCTCGACGAAGCATTGAAAAATTATCGGAGCTTTCATTTCAATGATCCACAGTTCAATATGCATTAAAGACGCATCCATAAAATAAACCGTCTGATTCGTACGAGAATGATTATTATTTCGGCTGAACTTACTCCTTCGGACTATATTTTTTTCAGATCGATGAAACACTCATTAAGGGGCAAAAAATATATTATCTGAGCAACGTGAAAAATACGTGTTTTAATTCGAAACTCTCAAAATTTTACATTAAGGGAATCGAAAAATTGACAAAAATATTACAGTAATAAATAATGGTGTCAATTATATTTCTGAATAACATCTTATTTTTTTTTAGTTAACTAAGCAAATGGGATCTTTTATATATCTTTTAACACATCCAGTTAAAAAAAAGGCTTTTTAATTATTTTCAATAGTATTTTATTTATTATTGTTTTAGCGAGATACTTATATTTTATATAATAATAAACTTATTGTAGTGCCACTTATTAATTTTGTCGAGAAATTTTTTTCATAGCATTTTTTCAATCGCGTTAAGGTATGCGTTTAAATAAATTATTTTTTCTGAACTATATTATTTTAAAACCGTGTAAAAATATATATACTCACAAATTTGAACATGATTATTGATTCTGCGTATGTTATCTGGAGAGATGACAGAATTAATGTGATGTCCACCATAATGCGTACAGCTCTTTTATAGTGAAATAATTTTCATGTCCGATTCGAAATGTAAACAAAATGGAATAAAAAACTGGTTTATGGTTTAATGCCAATGTAATATGGTCGACATTTAGAGTCCTTTCCGTTCATTATTAACAGCAAATATTAAAATGTTAATCATAGAGTTGACAATCCACGTCTGATCTACTTTCGGTACTTGTCCTGTTGTCATGTTATCGCGATGGTGAAAAGGTCATGCGAACAAGTAATCATTACGAAATAATATTAAATAATTAGAATATATATAATTGAAGTACATTTAAATTTAATTGTGAATTCTTTTAGAAGCTTTAAATAATATAACTTGTTTTGAATCTCACCGCATACTAATAAATATAAATTCTAAACTCCTTGTACCATTAGTTTGAAATATTTGATGTAATACACATGGCTTGAATTTAAACACGGTATTTTTTGTCAGCTCTAAATTATTCATAATAAAAATTTCGATTTATTTACGATTGATTTTAAACATAAATAAAATATACTGCTTAAAAAATTAAACGTAAATCACTGATAACCAAATCTTTTGTATTTAAAATTACGTAATCTATTATATTATTTTTTTCATATTTTTAAATATGTCAGTATTATTATAATAAAATCAAAAATGCAAAATACATCCGTATTGCAAACCGGTCTTGGTTGCTCGATCCGGTCAAACGAATCTGTATCAATTTTTTTTTGCAACAGGTGCCCACTCATCCTAACGAGCATGCCCATAGATTACAAATGTTGTATTGTCTAATTGAACAATACATAACGTCGCGATCTATATATAGGGAGCGACTGTAATATCATATCAACCCATTCATCATCCCCGACGACATGGTAATTTCTCGGGGTCCACGGTTTATTTTAGAACTTCTCACCCCTGAGATTAATAAACATTGATTGAAAAGCTGCCGCGATTGAATACATTATGTATTTAGAATATATAATGTGGAAGATCTATGTGATGATTAAGCGAATTCGTATATGAATAAGAAATTCGAAGGTATGCACATATGTTTGTACGAAAATACATTTTGGCCGATGAATAATGAATAGTTGACATTTGAAACATGATTAAATCATATCAAATTTATTGCATGTGCTAATGCGGTATTCAATACGTGTAGCCATCAACCTTTGTTTATTTTGAGCGACAAATGTAATATACTATTTTTTAGTCAAATCGAATCGCATGGAATTAAATATGCACATATGTTTATCCTTTAAATATGTGCAAAACCGAATTTCTTTCGCACGATTGATATATATGTACTTTACATCTTTGATAGACAATTTAGAATAATAAATTACACTGATGGGGCACTTGACAAAAATCTTTAAATACAATTCCTATCCAATATCACACTGATTTTAATAAAAAAATAATCAAGTCACTTCTTGTCACTTCAATCTTGTCACTCTAATAAAAAATAAAATATCTATATTAATCTTTACTACAAAACTATTATATTATTTTATTATTATAACAATACTATTCCTACAAAAAGCAAATGTTGAATATATTATTTGATATAACAATATAATAAAATAATAATGAAAATATAAAAATAGTACACATTTATCTGAATAAAAAGATCAGAGACACTGCTTTCATAGACGTTCATAATATATCTTGGCCTCGTATAACACAGGTTTACACAACACGGTTGATGATTAATGACATTTTTTTGTACAACACGCTTTATATAGCACGATTTAAAAAAAAAATCAGTAAGAAAAATATTATTCGTAGACGCTCAGTAATAATAGAAAAGATGGAAAGGGATCTTATGATATGGATAGAAGCCATCAATGACAATAACAAATCCGTATTCAAAAGAGAGCACTAAAAATTATGATAAGTTAAAAAGAACTGAGCAATCGGTTATCTAAAGATCAAAGATCGCAATTTTTCTGCTAGTAGAGGAATGCTTGAAAATTTCTGGACGCTATTCTCACTACATAATATAAAAAAAATCAAGGACAAATTGCGTCGGCTGACTAGAATCTTCCCAAAAATTTACTTCAGAATTCGCCGAAATTATAAAAACTCAAAAAGAGTCAAACATATAGAATTGTTAATGATAGCGATGATTAATGAATGACCTATTATATGCATGTTATTCAAGTTATTTTCAATAAATTTGTAAATGTATATTTTGTCGATTGTTTAATAAAAAATATTTAGAATTTTAACAAACTTGGAACGCAAAGACTATTTTTATTTGAACTTTAAACCTCGTATAACACGGAATTGTATTACACGACGTTTTTGTTGAACCATACAATCGTATTATATGAGGCCAAGGTGTATATATTATTATAATAATAGATAAATTCCAGTACACACGGTGACACCGAGTAAAAAAAATACGAGATAAATCTAATACGTATTATCAACTCTTTTGATTAAAACAAATATTATTTTATTAATAATAAATACATTTATACAGTATTATAGCGATTATGAAAGCAGTTAAAATAGTCTTCAGTTGCCTCATTTTAAACGGTAGATAGGTTCCAGTAAATCATCGTGTAAATCAAAAACCGAAAAAATGGAAAATAAGCTTTTCTTTACGAAAATGAAGAGTCCATTCATTAATATATTTATCGAGATTAGACCTGGCTTTTGACATCTTCAGTGCTGCTTTTAATTTTTTTTAATGTTATTTGTTTTATTTGTTGCCGTATTGTTACAAATGTTCTTGTTTTACACTCTTGGATAGATATTTAATATATTATTCTGCAAATGGACATATTAATACATTAAAACGCCTAGCTTGGACCGCGTGGAAGAATACATCTACATATAACGGAAAAGCGTTAAAACTAATAAAAACTACAGACAGATTAAAGTAGTAATTCCCAGAGTTCACGGCTGTCGGGAGGTCTATGTCATTGAGAAAAAAAATCGTGGTACCGCAAGTTGTAAATGGTGATTTACGATTGATGAAGTTTGCAAAATATACATATTGAATTAAATCAGGGAAGCACAAACCACAGCTTACCATTGATTTTATGGCAAATCTAATCAAGAATATTAGAAATTTTCGTTTTTTTTTTTTATTAAATTTTAATTTCAATATCAGCTTACGGGAAAACCAACAATTTTTTTCACTACCCGCTTTAACTTATTTGTTGGACGAAACTTTCATTTTTATTGGACGAAATTTTTAGTTCTCTGTTATACATAAAAAATTACCGCTGTACGATTCATATTTTTTGTTTATATTATTAATATTCTTTCAAACATCATAACTGTTACGTGTTTTTACCACGAATTTATCAGTTTTAAAAAAATCTTGCTATAAAATGTCTAGCTACACCACTGGTGTCAACTTTTAAACCCACATTTGAAGTTAATAGGTTTAAAAAAAAACAATTTTAAACAGGCAAGGAGGGGGGAGTCGACGGGAAAAATGATCGGGTAAAATAGTTTTGGAACATATGAATTAAAGGATGCACAACATTTTTTACGAGACAAGCTTCTATAGAATGAGCAGTCTATTAATAATACAATATTAATATATGACCTGGCATTGAAACACCTGGTTCTCGGACAATTAATGAAATACGGGTAATAAAGCTATACTATACATAATATCAATATATTTGATCATATAAAACAAAGAAATTTGGAGATAAACTGGAATAATAGACGTCATAGAGGTATTCTCAATATTGTATTAGAGATGAGTAGCAGAATGATAAGCAGTAGAAAAGTATTTAGATAACTAATGATATTCTGGCCTCAAGATATCAGCGATGGGTAGCCAAGTTTTAATTCCAGAATGTTCAAAACTGAACAAAAAATAACAGAGTCCGTCCTTTTAGAGGAAATAGATGTCAAGATATAAAATGTATTTAAAGTCTGATAATAAATACACCCATTTATCTAGGAATAGAGAGGAATAAAGAAATATTTCTGACTTTTTCCTGAATTTCTTGTTAGGAAAATATTTTTTAAGTTTTTTTACGATTTAAAAATGTTTTACTAATATATAATCGGTCTGTAGTGTCTGAATCTTATTATTTCGTAATCGTATAAAACTGTATATTTATATATGAAGGTTCTATTTTAGAAAATTTCACAACTATTTTAGATGCGTCACGGGTATACGATTATATTCTATTACAATGTATTTAAGTACATGCTGTTATAATTAATTCTATTGAAAGTTATTTTCAGTTAATTTCAGTTATTTAATTATAATATACACAAATATGATGTGTATATATTCGTTTAAGATAAATGGACTTTGTGTGTGATCTAAATAGATTACACGCATTTTTTTCGCATTCGGGCGACATTGGCCTTCCGATCAAAGTTAAGAAGAAAAAAAACTAATATACATCTAGAAACATTCTTGGTGGTTATTTCGTCTTCGTGAAGATATTTTTTTTGCCTGTTAATCTAGTTTAGTCATTGTCGTCGTTAAACCTGTTCGCTCTGGTTAAAAATTCTGTAGGATTACGCTGCACACACACGTAACGTTCATTGTCAGGACATTGCTTATTCGCATTTTATTATTTTGGTATCGTGCTAATTTAGTATAAAAGGTCTCCGCTGCTGAAATTGTCATCATTCGATTCAAGTCCATCCAAGACTGCGATCAATAACCACTTCAAGATGTTCAAATTCGTAAGTACTTATTGTTCGATTATATAATAAACAATGATATGCGATATTTATTAATTGTTTTTTTTGCAGTTTTTCTTCGCCGCCCTTTTGGCCTTCGTCTCTGCTAAGCCAGCTACTTTCTATCCCGGTGCCTACTCACCAGTGGTATCCACTTATGGAGCATACCCAGCGGTTTCTGCCTACAGTGCTTATCCCGGCGTCTATCCAGGAGTCTCTGCCTACAACGCATACAGCAGTCCACTCATCAACAGCTACTCCGCCGGATACCCAGTGGCTTACTCCGGTGTCAAATATTATTAAATGTTTTTGACGACTTCTAATTCTTCCTGCTTCTTTGTCTTCTATATGCAATATATTTTAACGTTTTAAAAATAATATCTAAACATTTTTGGCAACATGATGGTCATTCGAAATTTTAAATAATAAACCTATGCAAAAATAATCTAATGTATATTATTTCGTGAAAAAACCTTATATAAAAAATCCCTGGACAAGTTTTCACATCATTAAATCTATTGTCACAGTTTTTCAGTGCTTAAAGAAAACATAATTAGTTCCGTGATTATTATTGACAATAATTAAAAAATAAAAAAAACACGGGTTTAAAAAAAAATCTTACATTTTAGGTGTCCTTATTTTAATGACTTGAAAAATATTCTGTTTTTCTAATGATTTTAAACAATAAATAAGAAAAAATTCGTTAACATGTGCACGGAAATTTCAGAAGTTAACTCAAAATAGTCGAAATACCCAGTGGGCCTCAAAATTTCTCATTTTACGAGATGGGTTGGTTCCAAAAGTTTGCACATTATTCATATATCAATGTTTGATAAATTCGTTACTATAACAAAAAAACGGTTAAATATTAAAAACGATATCGCAAAAATACCAATAAACACCTTTTCGCATAAAAATATGAAATAAACAAACATTTTTGTTGTTTTATATTTTGGGGGTGCACGCTCCGTGCATGATTAAATCTGACTCCATGATGGTTAAGACGTTTATTAATCAACAAATCTTAAAAATATAAAAATGACAATTGTGCAAATGTTTAGTTGACTCGTCGATCGCGTCAGTTTCGATATGATGAAACGTGGACACGATACGATGACTGCTGATGATGATACGCCGATTCCCCAGTCGGCGTGTATAAGGTATCTGATGTCAGCTGTGGACACAGATATCCGATTTTACGTCAGCTATGGCGAAGATCCAGGTCTTCGCGTACTGACGATGCGCAAGAGAACGAATATGGCGATCGCGTCGTCTTCAGTGCGTAGAAGTGATGACGTCGATCTGCCCGTCTCTGCGTCGAAGATAATTTGGCTCCAAATGGCCAATGATGTCCGATGAGGTGAAGGGCGACGGCCGCTTCACAATATGCGACTACGGTGAAGGAGCCTGTGGGCGTAAGTTCTGCAGTAGATGCTGCCTTAGCGGATGGCATGACGGCTGGTAGCCCAGTCGGAGAGAAGCGTAGTGCTAATTCCCGACCAGCGCAATCCGCTCAGTCGGTATCTTCGATGATACACACTTGCTTCAGCAGTAAACGACTCTGGCGAATATCATTTTGCACGGGTATTTAACCCGCGGATCAACTACTCCCCGTTTTGTCTCCAGGTACGGGCAGCCAATGATTCGTCGGGGTGCGTCCAAAATGGCGTATATGGGCGGTTCTTTTCGTTTCCTAGAATAATGCAATCTTGTGGATGGTCCTAATGTCCATAAATCTTAGTGATGAATGTTCTGATATTTGGATCCATGGGCCACCTGCACAGTCTAGTTTTTTTCAGCGATGATCTGGGGTATTCTTCGGACACAGCCACGACCGCCCGGATATTCTTTGTTTGTAATTACACGATGATGCACTTCTTTCTTCTAGGAAGATGCCAATAGTGATTGTCGGCTCCCGATATTACGGAGCCTTCATCTGCTTTTATTGACAAAGGACGTCCCGTCCATTGTCCTTTCTCTAATTTTTTGTTGCAATATTACTGTATTGCTCTAATCTCGGATTTTGAATGCACTTGTTACATTTGCACAATGTGGTGGATTTTAAATTCTTAAAATTATCTTATATTAAACGCGAATCATAACCGCTACAATATCTTATCTAAAGATTTTTTGTTACCGTAAAACCCAGTTTTACCTGCCCGGGATTCTCGTTTTCCCGCTATTGACGTTCAATTATTATCATCCCGTTTTATTTTAGTACTCGTTTTCCCTTTAATTGCAGGTTTTTTATCAGTCACTTCAGAAACGTAAAAACAGGGTTTAACTGTATTTTTCTTTTCGCTAATTCATAAGTCTTATAATCACCATTTTAATAATTCTTTTACTATTTATAAATCCAATCAAATGAATAATGTACGAATAGTTAGTGATTATCCATATGATTACTATCTACTTCGGACATATTGTACATAATTTTACTGTGCAAAAATTTACTAATCGGGGAAAAAAGTACTTGTATCATAAAAATACGTGTAAATAGACAATCGAGTGTTTATTCCTATTGAAGACATCACATATTTGTTACAAAATACTTTATTTGTCATTAAATAAAGCTATTCGTATATAATTAATTGTATATTAATTATTAATTTATTATTTCGAATTGACGATTGACGACGAACAGCAAATTTATTTATATAATTTTACTGTTTATAATTGATTTTAATAATAATTATTTAATTATTTAACTTGAGAAGTTATTTAAAATATATAATAAAGCAATCACTTATACATTTTTTGTAATTTATTCATTTTTAAAAATACATGTTTTTAATAATGATATCGGTGTATTCTTCTCGAATGGCTAGAAAATATTCGCTTATCACAATATTTATTAATTTTTATTGATACACAATTAAAGTAAATACATACATTCACAGCGCCCATAGTCAAAAACCGTTTCTAAAAAGCGACCTTCATTTTTTTTACCCGCCATTCGTGCAAAACCAGTTTATCGCCAATTTATCGTTCAATGCTTATAAATTCAATATGTAATAGTATTACATTATCATTTCCTCGCGGATTTAGTATAAAACCAGATGAATGTGCGTATAATGTATCATTTCGACATAGTCCTTCGACCGAAAGACAACCCACCCCCAAAACAAAAATGATGAAATTCGTAAGTGCAATACAATCATTCAATCCGTTTTTATGATACTCAAAATATCGCTAGTATTTAAAATTGGGAATATATATTTATGTTTAAATAATTCATTACTGTTTTTTGATACATAATTTTAATTAAATTGTGATTTTTCAGTTTTTCTTCGCCGCTTTGGTCGCTTTGACTTCAGCTAAGCCTGGATTCGTAGCTCCATTGAGCTACAGTGCTCCAGTTTCAACCTATTCGGCGTACCCAGCAGTCTCTGCCTACTCAGCCTATCCAGCTGTCTCTACCTATGGAGCTTACCCAGCTGTATCAGCCTACTCTGCCTACCCAGCTGTCTCCGCTTACAAGACATATCCATCAGTCTCATCTTACAGCACATCTGTGGTGTCCACTCCTGTCGTCAAGTCAGTAGTAGCTGCTTCCCCCTACGTCGCTGCTTCTCCATATGTCGCTGCCAACCAATACGTCGCTGCTTCCCCATACGTCGCTGCTTCCCCATATGTCGCTGCCTCTCCGTACGTCGCATCTCCCGTCGTCAAGACTGTCGTCGGATCCCCAGTCTACTCTGCTGGAGTACCCCTCGCCTACTCCGGATACCCAACATACAACAAATACTATTAAATCATACCGTGATAACATGAATCATTAATGTAAATAAAATTACATTATTACCAGTTAGCTAAATACAATATCTGAAATTCAAAATGATTTTTATTTATTAGTATGTTTTTTTATATAACCCCATAAAAACCTATGTATACATTCAATATTGATGAAATTTGCATTATTTTCATACTAATTACTTGGTAGATTCAGATTTATTATTGCAATAAAAACAATATTTTTAATAGTATATATAATTTTATGAAATAGAATATTTTAATGATAATAACTTCCATTTTTGATCAATAATTTAATTTAGTAACCAAGAACTATTATAAAAAAATAAGTAATAAAACCATTGATCTATTCTTTAGCCTTATTACCGATTATCATATATAATAATTTATATTTAGAGTTTATTTTCTTTTAATGATATTTATTCAAAAATATATAATAAATATATAATGATAACAAATGTTATTAGTATATAGACAGCAATTTTATGTTATATTCTCATAGTGTAAATGATTTTAGTGTGCCGCGATTAAAGATACATAATTATATTGTCAAAAATATGATGTTATATTAATTTAAACTTTAAGTGTGCGATTAGACGTAAAAGCTTAAAACCCCGTGATTTTTTTTATTAATATATGAAATGAAAACTTCTTTCTTTGATATAAGTAAATAAATATTTGAAAATTATTAAAAATCATTGGATTAATTTTAAAATATATTATATCAAAATTATATAATGGTTGCATTGTTTTAATGAGCGGCATAATATAGAATATGGTTGTATCCTCATTATCGTGACCCTGTCTACAGATTAGATTAACCATGTCGATGAAAATACGTTATTAATCTAGCTTATTCTAATTAGCGCATTCAAATAATTTAAGCCGTCGACTTATTATGGACATATTGGGATAATTTAAATAAAACTTGATGATTATTCTGATATGGATTTATTGAAATATATTTTTTTGGATTTTTTCATTAAAAATTCTCTATTGCATAAATATATATATAGAAATATGTGATATTAATATATATGGAGTAATATTGATGGAACAATGTTATCCATATAGCTGTCGGTGTTCATGTGCTGTTTCAACGGTAGAGAGCTGTGTATGCTGCGTACGGGGCTGTATAAGCTGCGTACGGAGATGCATAGGCGTAGGGGCTATAGGCGCTGTATGCGCTGTAGGCCAACGGAGACGAGTAGGCCACGGGGGATGTGTAGGCCAGGGGAGCTGAGTATGGCGAGATGAGCGCACCAGGCTTAGCATAAGCCACGGCCATCATAGCGAAAAAGAAAAACTGAAATCAATAAAAAAAAATATCTATAATAAAATGCACAGTGCGTCCGTCTGCATAGCATTGCAAACAGATTTTGAAGTACGCCAACAGAATAAAGTTTCAATGAAGTCATAAATTGGCAGAATACATAATTCAATTCAAAACTTTCAGATTCACAATGCGATAATATCACTTTAGCAACACTTAGTAGCACTCACGGTATTTAACATTTAATTAAATTAATCACTCGATAATATGTTTCACTGTTAATTATTAAATAAGTGTATGAACCCACCAGCTTGAACATCTTAAGGGTTGTGGTTGTCGTTGCAGTTCGCTGAAAAACTGAATGATACACTCTGGGATGTCGCCGGCGCTTATATACATGCGACCCACCAGCACTGTCCTTGCTGTCATTGCTAAGGATGTGCTTGTTTGTGTTCTTCTAGATCGCTTTGTATGTACTGCATGCATTGCCAAATAAGTGACAATGTATTCCGGTCATGTAGCTCGAACTCCATGATCCGAGCTGATCTATTAGCGACGTGATTGCAGGCCGCGAATGTGACATCTGTCGGGTTTTTTTTTATTATTTTTTTGTCTAATAGTCCAAAGTATTCCATTTGTTACACATTGTTCTGAGAAAATACGCAGCCGATCGTTGCTCAATTTTATCGTTTTGCTAATTCTCGTGGAACGCGTCGAGGCTGATGGGTCAATAGATGAAGGCGTTTGCTCTGCTTCCGCTGCTTTGTATGGGATGGCGTCGCCGATTCTTCTTTAGTCAGACGTGTCTCTGTAATAATGGACGGTAACGTTTGAATGGATTGAAATGTGATGGCCAGACAGTAGTTAGACAAATATTTTAGATAATTAGCATACATTTGGAATGTTTTTTCATATCATAAATATTTGTAACTATTTTTTAGATTATACATATATAATTTATACGTATATTTTTATTAGAAAATCACAATACTTATAGCATATAAATATATGAAGCAAGTCTAATAGAAATTTTATTTACAGTGTGAAAAATAATTATTTATTAATAAAATATATTTTTCATTTTTAGATTTTTCCAGCTTTGACTTCGACTTGATAGTTTAGAATAAACACTATTTTATTTAGGGTAATAATTAGATTTAATCACGTGCAAATCCTTCTTAGCTTATCCTAAGATATAAATCAATAACATGGTTTGTTGGTAACAAACATTATCTAATCATAAGTTAACCGTTTCGAAGCTCAGTAAGCACTTGAATGCTAGTAGATGAAATCTATGAATTCTGGGAATTATTTATGACACTGGCCAGGTGTGAATATAGGTGTAAGAGCTCAGGGGTGAACATATGGGTGAGTAGCGATTTGAAGGTTGTTATGGAACTCTATTGAGATGTGAGCTTGTAATTGCTATAATTCTGCAATGGTTAACCAAAGATCTGACTAAACCAATGGGTTATATACGTAAATATTGAATTTTGAGATATAATTTAATCTAAATCAAATTAATCTTTTGCGCTATGATCCCTTATGGGTTTTGGTTAGATCAGCCATATTAAATTGCCTGTGAATAATGTCGAACAATGTCATTTTAAAGATCCAAACCCTCTTAAACTATGCGAGTTGTTCTTATGGGCACCATCTCACGTTTCCGTGCATTTTCTTTCGCTAAATGCGAGAAAAAGGTGCTCTCGGAAACTCTCCGATAGCCAGAGCTATGACCTGTTTAATCATTTGGATGACTATATTTTATGTAAAATATCACCATTTCGTTGACAATTCATATGAAATTTTATAATTTCATACAACTGATAAATTAATGAAGGTATTTGATTCTGTTAATTAACTATATTATTTACTACCTTGTTTTTTTCTTATTTATTTATTTATTTATTAGACTACGATGAATGTATAGCATAACATATTAACAAGATTCCAAAGCGCCATTCACCCATATAAAGATCCGATAAAGATTCTAAAGATGCAAGGGGAATAAGTCTTTCACACTTATATTCCACCGAGTGTCAAGCCACGATATTGATTAATTTTTTAATTTTATTTTCTATAAAGATTCTTAATCGAAATAATATGCACGATACTTACAAGCCATAACACTGTTTAAGTTTCTTTATTTTACTGTCGTTATATATTTTTATACGTGATTAGCGACCTGAGTCAATCTGTAATGCAAATCACGCATTGTTTAAAAATAAATAAATAAACTTGAGCCATCGTTTTCTCAATTGGTCTCTAATAGATTAATAAATACGATGGTATCGGCACCTTCGATTAGCTTGGATTTTTTTTATATTCCACGAGCATTATTGTTAGAAATGTCTGAAAGGATTGTTTGTTTCTCTTAGTCACGCACCAAATCTCCCCTGCAAATCTGACCAAGAGGAGGAATTATGGATTTGTATAAAAGGATTATGGTAAGCTACTGTGAGCGTAAAATTCTACTGCATATATACACAGATACGTTCTATTAAAAACCGTGTAAAAAAGTGTTACAATTCATAGAAAATTTTCCCCTAATTTGGTAATTAAAATGGTTCCCTAATTTTTTTAAAAGAAACAACATTGATCATTGACCATTGTTGCATAAAATTATGTTATTTTGCGCCAATGAACACCGGGAAACTGAAAATATGCGCGAAATTGAAAATACATAAATATTTTATTTCAGGGAATCGTGTTAGAACAAATAATTCATGAAAAAATATATAATTTGTTTTTTAGTGGAACAGGTTATTTGAATACCGTGTAAAAAGGAAGGAGTGTATATGATATATTCTATTAATCCCCATTATATTTCTGGGAAAATCTCTGCTCTTAATTTCAGAACAAATTTGCTTACTCATTCAAAGAAGTCTCCTACAGTTGGTTCCTGATATGCTCTTTTGTGATTTAAGTATCATTTATTCCGAGTTCTATTCTCCCTGTCTTTTCTTCCAATATTTGACATATTTCTATCAATACTGTTTGCAATACCAATGGTAAAAACACATAATTGGTTTTATTATTGATATCAGTGGCTTCTAATTTAAGGTTAAAAAGAAAAGAAAAAATTGGCATTTGTATATTGTTAGCATATACATAACTTGCTGGAAACCAAGCTTTGATACAAAAAACAGGCATTCCACGTCTGATATGTATTTGTTATGTTTAAGCTTGAACATGTTATATCACAATAAAATAAAATTCATTGGTTTAACACATGTCTACAAAAGAATATATCAAGACGTAGTTTGACGATCCTTGACAGAATTCAAATATCGTTTTAATATTAATAATAAATAGTCTGATATATCTAATATTATGAGATGGCATATTATGTATTATATATTAAGGAAGTGTTTCTCAGATTTGATTTAAAAAATATGCATTTATTGTTATAATTAATGGAGATTCATTTTAAAATGGGTATTACACATATATTGTAATTCAGAATAACTAAAAAATTATAAGAAATATTTATGATATACTAAAGATATACAGACAGAACTGGATCGCGCTGTAGTTTTTTAATGTTTAATTAAAACTCAATGGAATATAATAAATTTCACAATTGTATGAAATTGTATACCACTGGTAAATTAAAAATTACAATTAGAATGGATGCATTTTTTTGCAATTATGCACATGTGGTTTTAAATTTAAAAACACATGTTTTCAATAACCGCGTGGGAAGAATTAAATGCCTAAATAATTATAAAACATAAAAGAATTCAACATGAAAATGTCAACATTTCTAAATTCGCATTATTCGTCATGAAAAACTAATTGAATAAACTGGTGCGGAAAATGCATGATATTGTTAATTGAAACATAATAGTTTCATTCATGAAAAATCATTTGACAATTTCAGTTCATATCTTAATTGCAATAACAAGTGTGTTGTGGACAGCACAAAACCTACGCTGCCTACGCGCCATGAGCGTTGCATAAAGCACTGCATCCACCGCCATCATCAACCTGCCCTAGCTGTCACATAATATATTTCGATAATAATAATTATTTCAGAAACTTTCTGCGTTCTGCGCAATTAGATTATCGATATTGTTATAAAAGGATCCGCGACAAAAGTTTTAATGAACACTGAAAGTTTTACCGGAGATAGTATCGACGAAAGTCGTCGTTAAAAAATCCCGCCATTTATTTATATCACAAACGGCGTGTAAAAGCGTTCAAAAGGAAAAGAAAATTGGGGTCAACGTACATTTAATATGTACTAAATAATTCGAACGTTATTTAACTGTTTACATGTAGCTTTGAATTTATCTCTTATCACATGGCATGACGACATGACAGAATTAGTTTCCAATTATAGGCTTGGATGTAACTTTTTACTATGAATAGAATATAGTATAATAAGCCTCACTATAAGCCGACGTTGTCTAAAAATCACGTGCTCTAGTAAATTCATTTAGAGAAAATATTATAATACAATTCAAAGAAAATTTGCAATTATCGAATCAATACGTCTGGTTTTCTATCGTTTAATTATTTACCTATTAATTAAATACGTCACGTCTAGAAACTGTCTCGTTGATGTCGTAAATATGATGCCTTACATGTAACCCCAAACCTTTCTGGGAAAATTAGGCATGATATCCATGCTATTATATTCTTATATCCCACGCGTGTATTAAGCTTTTCATCCATCTAATCTCAACTAAAATATTATTATAATGATTCTATTAATATTATTATAATGACCATATTAATACGAGTACAATGGACTGAGATATTTCAATATCGCAGCCTAAAGACTCTCAATATTTTAATATTTTTAATAAATTTAATGATATTCAGAGTATTCATGGTCAATCGATTACAACTGTTGTTTTATGAAACGGAAAGTAACCTCATGTGACGATCAATTCAAATTGTTGCCTAGACCTTAATACGCGTAATGTGACTATAATGTTTATACAATACGAGGATGGTATGGTAAACTAATCTTAAATGAATCAAAAATTAGGAATCCGAAGAGTTGAAATATGAAAAGGTAAGTGCTTTAGTAAAAATTTAAAGCATCGCTGTGAAATATCAGGTCTTCGAACCGGAACTGAACCCAAAAAAATATAGGCATTTTTCGGGTAGGCACGTTAGCAGTTCAGATTTTTTTTCTTCTTATTAAAAATATATTTAAATTTTGAAAAGAATATAAAATTGCATTCTCTCAGCAAACATTTATACAAAATTGTGTCATTAACTTTTCCAGTTTAATGATTATTTTACAAGATAATAGAAATAGTTTAAGTTAAAATATTGGAATTTATTAAAGTAAATTTTCATTTTTTTAATTATAGATAAATATATTTAAAAATCCTATATACATCAGCCATATTGTACATATACAAATTTGTTTCGTTTTATAAATTATATCATTATCATATGATATATTAATATACTTCTGGTTTGAATTATTATATTACTTTTAATATAAATAAGAACAGTTAAAAAAATATTACTTGTATTAGATAAAATGTATTTTATCTTATATTACGTATAAGATAAAATACAAATAAAATTGTTATTTATCTTATACGAAAACCTGAACCGAACCGATATTTTTTTAAATTGAGACAACAAAAACTGATGCTAGAAAAATAACGACTTTATAAAATATATTAATATAGAATGGTAATCATTTTTTTTTTAATCATACTATAATAAAATCCATTTTTTGTGTGCTTATTGCACACAAAAAGCACAAAAAACCTTTTTGCCTGTGTATGTATATCAATTTTATACAGATAACAAGCCGTTTCACGGAATACTTATGCTCCACTAAAAGAATCAAATGCTATATTTTACACGATTTATTTTTAAAATTACGATTCTCGGAAACAAAATATTTATAAATTTATTAACAAAAAAGGACATAATTGCTTGTCCCAATATTCAATGACCAATAGGTACAAAAGTAAACCAAATGAGGAAATTTATCAACTAACAGCTGATTTAATTCATCGCAATTTGTTAACAGTATGGAACGTCATTTTCTTACTTATTATCCCGATCTCGAACGAGCTATAAAATTAGAACCTGCAGATTTGTTTTTGGATATCAAGAAATGTATAAACAATTTGTGAAATAAAAACAAAGAAGTTAATAACGGATTTAATAATAATATGAAATTCAACAACACAGGACAGTAATAAAAAACACAAAACTTCATTAGATTAGACATGCCGTTCATATTTTTTTCCTAATTAAATTATACATGTATAAGTAATATTAATATATTGTTTTATTTACTTATTGGGTTTTCTTTTACCTCAATTTTTTATAGCACAATATTGTTCTTTTAAAAATAGCGCGGTTTTTTAAATTCGGGAATTAATCCTCAATCTTTGTATTAATTCTATCACTTATATTAACCAAATTTTCACGGTTTTGGTGGAAAATATCTATCGTGTAAAAAAGGTTTCATTTGATTTACAAAAATAATATATAAGCTAAATATAATATAATAATAAATAATAACAAAAAATATTAAAACATACATATGTGATATTCTAATTGAAATACACAAAATATTTATTTTTTAAATAGTGGGGGTATATTTGAATACGTTATTCCCTCACAGGTACAATCAGCGTCATTGTATTATTATTATAATATATTGAAATCAATTTATCTGCCATTAATCAAACTTGAGATAAATCCAGAAAACTCGCGAAATTTAATGTCGCCGGTTGTATGTACCATATGTACATATTAGTCTACAGATAGCCTTGAAAAATTCACGCATCATTTTTTTTTTTACAGATCGGCATCTGCAATTACAAGGATTTAAAATTTTCGTGCAGGAATTCAATATTTTTTTCGCAAAATAAATCAAAAGGCTCCGAATCAAGTGGATTTTCAATTCATAAACGAAATCATGTTATCGGTGCGGTGGCCCTGTGTACAGACTGTTAATAAAACACAAGACGTGACACGTGACGAATAATTTACGACGTGGTGTAACAACGCTCGATGAATTATTTTGGAAAAATTCCAAAATTGCGGAATAAGTCCACACGCGACACGGTCGTGAATTACAAATTTTGTAACACCATGTACCCGATGCGAATCATTAAAGAGACGATTTGCAAATAGCTAAAATGGTCGAGGCGCATAATGGACCCGTGTCCACGCACCAAAGGTTAATAAAAAATATGATACAATAAAATTGAACACTAACGGTTATGTGATGAAATCGTTGATCGTGACCGGTCGTATAAATACGGAAATGTTTTTTTAAGCAAGATTTAACTAGATTAGGCTTGACCCATGGGATTTGGAATAGATGAGCATGGATCCCAAATTAAATTACGCACAATTGATTGCGTGGCATTTAGACATTTAAGGACGAATTCAAATCCTTGACTTCTTTGTATGGGGGACGAATTGCTCAATGGAAATTGTATTTGGCACAATGGACTATATGACTATGACAAGAATGCATAATTGATATATGACCTCATTATGACTTAATTAAAAATATTGGCATGCATTTCCATTAAATAATATGTAATAAAAATATATTTATATTCCGAATCGATGGATATTATACACTGTTTTAACTAGATCCGGTTATTTTTTACACTATGATGTAATACGCAAAAATAACAAAATAAATATAAATCATCAGGGTGTGGCTACGTAAAAAAACGATTAGCATCCATACATTAATCACTTTTTTGTTAAATAAGTTCGATGAATCTTAATAAATAGTTGTAATTTAAATGTCCCATAACGTTTTATTATACTATGTGCATAGCCATTTTTTTTGTCAGTATAAGTACAAGTATTTTAATAAAAATTCTGCAGGTCCCAGTCCTTAGACTACCGGGGCCAGTGGCCATAGAAGGTCGACGAGTATTAAAAAATGCGAAAATAATTACATATTAATTTTATAACCATCTAAATAGACAACATATTGATCTACATGTATGACTGAACTCATAATTGGCACGTGTACATTATACTATTATTTTCTTAACGAAATAAATTGTCAAAAAAATAATATGTAAAATATTAATCGATCAATGATACATATTTCAATACAAAAATATTTCAATTGATTAACATAGATGTCACTGTAATGTATTTAATAATATATCTGGGATAAATAATTATATATAATAGCAAAAAAATATATTTATAATTCTTACTTATCAAATATTATTTTTGTTTTTAAAATGCATGTAGAAGAATAATAGGACATCTAGATCGCCTACGAATAAAAACGGACAAGGCATCTAAAGAAGAAAATAATGGCCTGAAAGCATATTGTGGGATGTTGGGTAGTCTACCATTTCATTTGCGTTATTTTTAAGTAAATCTAAGCGAATAATGTATATTTTTTTTCTAATAATAACTGTCGAAAATTGTTTTTTCCGTTATTTTGTTTATAGAATTTAAAACCTTGACATATCACGTTCAAACTGACAGAATCTGTACCGAATGTCAACACAATTTAAAAATAAGATTTAAATCATTGGGGATGAATTATTAATTCTCAGTATTGATCGTATTTTAATGCAATGTTTATTTGATTTCACATTCGTTCATAAATATAAGTATCCGATTGTGGTGACTGAGAAAAGCATTGAACTTTGAACTTATTATACAGATGTTGACGTTAGAAATTTAATCCATGCCATTATATTAAGTAGTAGCATTCGAGGGTTTTCATTACAAAACATTTTGCTAAAAATATTCTTTATTCGTAACTTAATGTATATTTAGATACGGGATAATTGGCCATTAATAACTGGTAAATCTTAATACAGTTAGGTCATTTTGACATGATAATTCGTTAGGTAACCTGCTAATTGGCATGAATGTGGAATATTAGCTAATAATTCAACAATGACGTTGAATGGAATAGACTTTCATTGTTTTACGATAGCAAACCCAAAAAGGTATATGACAACAATATTATATATATACAATAGTATTATTATATATAGTTAAACTAATATAATTTTCTTTATAAAAGTATAAATAGAAAATTTGAAGATTGATTTCCTACATTTAAAAAAGCGTATTATTTTAATAAGAACAACAATGTATCAATAATATACAGTAACCACCGGCTTATGCGGATTCGATATATCGCGATTTAAAAATAAAAAAAAAATGATAATAGAAATTAAATACACTCAGCCCTCCTACAATGTTTTCTTTAAGTTGCTTTTTTATACAAAATGCTAATATTTTCGAGGTCAAATTATATATTTCGTAAATATATAATACATTGCCCAGCGAAATAAAGGTCAATTCTTTTAGGTTGCAAACATGCATAGCCCTAAAATGATTGGTAAATCGGCTAGTACATGCATAAAATTAGCTGAAAAATATCCAACAGTCCTTTGGATTTCCGTAATTATTCATAAAATTTCATTTTTAATGTATACAAGATGAGACTCTTTCGGTAACGAATGTCACGTATAATAATTTTTATAGAGAAAAAGATTTCTTCTGGATTTAAAGGAGCAAAGGATCAAGTTCTCCAGGTGGCAAAGACCCATTTCAGGTAAGAAGGCCATTTAAAAATAATTTGGTTTACTTTTTTACCCATTAGTCATTGGCTATTGTTATTAGTGGTACCCATAAGTAATGTCATTTTTCTTTTTTCAATAAACTTCAAAACAATTTTTCTTATACTTTATTTAACTTTCTTATTATACAAAATAATTCCCCATATTATCTATAACCTTCTGCCACCTTTCTTTCAAATAATCCATGCCCTTCTTATAAAACTCTGCGGGTTTTGACGGAAAATAGTCTGAAAGGGCTGTATTCACCTCTTCTAAGGAATTGAAGTGTTGTTCTCTTAGAAAATGTTCTATTGTACGAAATAAGTAAAAATCAGATGGTGCGAGATCCGGCGAGTATGGAGGATGCAACAGGGTGACCCATCCAAGATCCTGAATTTTTTCACACGTCAATTTCGCAACATGAGGTCGCGCGTGAATGCGTGTGGGACCCAAACACCTTCTTTCTGAATCTTTCCCAACTTCTTTAGGATCCTCTGAGTACTGGACCAGGAAGTACCGACCTTTTCCGATAATATTTCAATGATCAGCTTCGGGTCGTCTTCGATCGCAGAATTCACGGCTGCTTCATCCGCCTGGACGGATCGTTCACTTCGAAGCTCGTGTTCCAAACAAAAATCACCAGATTATTTTTTTAACCATCGTTGGCATTTCCTGACATCCAATATGTCACCGTAAATCTCGCACATATCCTTCGTAGCCTCTGTCGCTTTCTTTTTCAAATGATATTGAAAAAGTTTACAGCTCCGCAGATGTTGTTCCGACGGACACGTCTCTCCTATTGTCGTCAGAGGGATAAATAAACCGTTTTTTTGTCTAAAGGCCACGAGCAGGTAGCCGCTACACAAGATAGAAAAAACGACATTACTTATGGGTACCCCTAATATATATAAAATCTCTATGACGCTTTGAATTCCTTCAGATTAAAAAAAATTTAGAAGAAATTTCTAAGATATCTGTAAATGAGGAAGTTTGGATTCTACTCTAATTTCTACCCCAGCGCATGGGTACAGGGCTGCCTGGGTTACGTAACTCTCCAGAAAAGAAGGAACCAGGTGCTCTCGGAAACTATCCGGTAACCAAAGCTATTACTCTGTTCAATCTCTTGGCCGACTATGTTTGTTGTTAAATATCGCCATTAGGTTGATCTTTTATGTGAGATTTTATAATTTCATAAAACGGATTAACGGTATTTTAGCATTTTTTCTCTTTATTATTATTTTTGCTAATAATAATAAATTATTATGTTACTATTATGTTTTTTTTACTATACCATTATGTTTTTATGCGTGATTGGCGACCTGGGCTAATATGTAATACCAATCATGCATTGTTTTTTTTATGATAAATAAATAATAAAAATACATCCTTTTACGCGAATGAAAAACGCGCGAAATTAAAAAAATGCATATATAAATATTTTGTTTCTGGTAATATTGTTAGAATTCATGTAAAATATAATATTTCTATTTTTTTAGATCGATTTATACTTTTAGTAGACCGTGTAAAAGAAAGTTGAGTCTACACAAATTTATTTTGAAATCGTGTTTTATAAAGCGCGTTGTCCAAAAAATTCCACTAATCATCAACCCTTGTTGTATAAACTTGTGTTATACGATATATAGATAATATTATGTTATAAAAAATATTAAAGTTGATGAAACCCTGTCAGTTTTAAAATGTTCAGAATCAATTGCTGTCAAATTTATATTTATTTCATAAAGATCTCCTTATTCCTCATACTTCGGATGTATTAATATGTATTCCTCATACTCATAATGTATGCTAACCGACGCAGTAAATATGGTACAAAAGCTTTTGAAAACAATATAAATTATATACACCTAATTATCCCTCCATCCACGTGGCTTTTATATAAATAAGCCATGAATGCCATATTATAAATACATATGTAACTATTCATTTTGTATTCTATTAACGCATTTTCAGGAAATGTAAAAAATCATTTGTCTTTTCAATGAAAAGGAGACATGAATAAATGAATACTATCAATACATTTTACGGGATATGAAAAATTTAATGAAAATCATGAGTGTTATTAATACATTTTCTTTATTATATGCTATAAATAGTCAACAGTTCATTATCAATGGCTAGAACAAACGAATACGGATTTACAGGATGTATGGGTATGATGAATAGGCGGCAGCAAAACCTGGTGCGAATGCTGGAGCAGCAACGAATGGAGCTGCATGAGCTACTGGGGCTGCATGAACTAATGGAGCCGCATGGACTACCGGCGCTGCGTGAACTATAGGTGCTGCGTGAACTAATGGAGCTGCATGGACCAATGGAGCAGCTACGGGAAAGGCTGCATTGTAATTCCTAGCAACAACTTGAGAGCTAGTTGCTGTCACAAATGGTGCTGCAAATGCAACACCGGGAGCTGGAGCAGCGATGGTGCAGGCCACCATCATCGAGATGCACAATACCTAATAAAATACAATATTAATTAATATATTCGTGATTATTTATTATTATTATTATTTTACTTACAATCTTGAACATTTTTGGGAGTGTTTGTTGTACTTGTGTCTACTGGAGTGGACAGAAGAGTTTGATACCAGCAGACAATTGACTCTGTCATTTATACTATGCTTCGGTAACTGATAATGCAATGTGAAAACGTGAGATGTAAACTTTAGTGCTTGCTCTTCTTATGAAATGGTTATTCGGTTAGTAAATGATGGCCATGTATACGAATGTGATCGAAGCGAAATTATGAAATGTCAAAATCAGAGTCGCTTTCATTAGTGTTCTGAATTTTTATCACACTTTATGCAAAACTAGATTTCATTAGACATAACGATATCATGCTTACTTATTATTAGCTTACTATTACTATTAATAATACGCATATTTAATTTACAGTATATATTATATTCCCAAAAATATCAAATTCATAGTTTTAAAAAATATGTATTATATAATAATACAGACATTAACAATGTGGATTTAAATAAAAATTAGTAAATCGCTTCACAACTATATTTCCTGATGTAATTGTCTACTACAATATTATTATAGTTTTCGATGAATATAATAGATATTGTATAATATATCCAATTTGAATACCCGAATATAGTATTCAATTAATGTTTGAGACACATATTTCATATTAGATAATCTGAATGTAATCGAAACAGTTAATTGTTGTTATGTAATTATGTTTGTTCTAATACGACCGTATTGTTTCTGTCATAAACGGATGACCCTCGTTGGACAGTATATATTTGAAGGTCGAATTGTTTAGATTATATGGTAATATTGTTGTAAAAATTCAAAAAAATATTACAATCAATTTTATTTTATTGAATTAATCTAGATTTCAAGTCATACACTTAAAAGCGGGATGAAAAGAATTATTCATATCAATTAGTATTATCAGTTTACGTATAAATATATAGCAATAAGTATTAATGTTTTCTTTTGTATTAAAAATGATCAATATAGAAATTTTAAAAACTTAACGAAATTTGGAAAAAAAATTGTTTCGCAGAAAATTTTGAATTTATTTGTTTAATTTTAATTGTTTTAAATTTCGTTACTTTAATATATTTTTTTTATTTTTTTAAATGTTTGCGTAATCCTTAAAAAAGACGGCTTCTTAAAAGCTACTGCTTAAAATAGATGGACTCCTTTAAATAAATTTGAAAGTTTTTCGTTTTAAAATAATATGAAATAATGATAATTATAAGTAAATAACATACGAAAATAGAAAATTAAGCATATCTAAGATATACGTTCTCTACTAGGTTTACAAGGTTTGTTAAAAAAACATGCGGATTATTTTAATTTCACTCGTTGAAGAATTAGTACGCTTATCTATTTTTAATTTGTGAACAAAATGGATAATGCGGATAAAATTTTTGGTTACCAAAACCATATCGTTATGATGGCGTAGCTTCCGTATTCGACGGACATTTGTGACTATATATTTCCTATATCTAGAAAAGAAATGAAACATGGAACTGCTACATTTTCCTAGCTTTGAGAAGATAAAGATATAATAAAATAATGGATCAGATGGGAACTCGTAAGGAAAACAAGTAATATTAATAAATAAATAGAGGTTTTTTGATGAAAACAAAAATTGATTATTATTTTCATAAACCTTGTATATCACAATCTTTCATTTTGATAAAATGACAAGATGCATGAAGACTTTAATTAAATACATTACTTACCAGTCTTAAATAAATTCATCATCATTTTTTTCTCTCATTTTATTAAAACCTTTTTTAATATGTGAATTAAAAAAAGATGGAATTCACTTTTGGCTTATTGATTTTAAAAAAGTATCGCCTGTCATTAGCGCACCTGTTTAATGTTGTCTACTCCATGGGCTAGATGTATTGGCTAAAAGATTTTTTAAAAAACAACTTGAACCAAGTTTTTTTATTAAATTTAAAAAAAATTGTATTTTATTAAATTGGATATCAGATCAAACCCTATGGGTGCTTCTTATTATTTTTTCCAATGGGTATCTCTTTTAATATTTTTTTAAAACAATATAATGAGAGTAACTCATAAATTCGACTAAAAGTAGACAGAGTGCCAATGGTTAAATCAATCATTCGTTACAAGGACAATGAATATTTTTCATATCTTTGATAATAGTTTTGATATTTGGAATGATTCTGCTAAAATGAATAAATCAGTGGACTTGGATTTTATCTTGCAGTTTTATTAATATTTTAATTCATACAAAGCAATATACATATGACTTAATTTGTCATTTCTGTTGGTGCATTAGAAGGTTGAATCATATCAGCGATTGGATTGTCATTTGATGTTTTTGTATCTGACTCGATCAGTGTTTTTCTTGAAGAAACAATGAAGGACGGTATTCCATTCTCTGAAAAATATGGTGAAAATCCTTGTGGTGTACTATAAAACTCTGGAATCGATCCGACATATGGATATGTTCTCGGTATTACGTATCCTGAATATATTAATTGTCTTCCTATTGCATCATCCGATGTGGAATTTTCCGCCGCGTCATTGGCGGATAATCCGGAAGTAACACTTGGCGCTATCGGAAACGGTACATATAAAAATCCTTGTCCACAAACACTGCGGACGATTAATAAGAAAAATAGCTAAAATATGCAATATAGTTAATACGGATTCGATATCGATATTATTAAAAAAAAATATGATTTTATTTATTTATTTACATACCAAATACGTTGTAAGCCCCATTATTTTTATTTGAAGGCAAATGCACAATGCATCCACTTTTTATACTCCGAAATCACCAAAAGTGGTGGTCAGCCGAATTTAAATATTCTAGTCAAACATTGAAAATAAATCGAGTAGTCAATAAGTTGACATATTACATCGAATCATCAAGGATTAATTTGGTAGTTAGGCAATTGGCGATGAAGACCGCATCATGTGAATTAGAATCAAAAGCATTTAGCAATATTAATGGGCCACCGATTAGAATTCCAGACGATTTTTATTACATGAACAACATTGTTTTTTGAGGTCATTGTTAACGTGTATCACATTCAAATCACGTACGTGTGATTGAAATGCAGAATTTTGCCGTACCAAAATTAATTTACGCTAAAACTATGTATATAATAATTCCTTGCCTAATTTTTTACAAATTTATACTGAAATATTTATATAATATATTTTTTTAAATTATGACTAGGTAATAAATGTTAATGGCTGATTTTTTACATACAGTAATTAGTTTCTTTACTAAATTTTGCACATATTAAGTTACTTTTAAAATTATTTTATTATTAAATTAATAAATCATATGGTATACAATTAATCCATGTTTTAAAAGTAATATAATATTTTCGTGTATGGGTTGAAAACTAGTTAATCATTCTTTATACGAAAAAAGTTATTTAAATATTAAACCTCAACAATCAAACTTGTTCATTGGTTTTGAATTGAAAACATGAAGTTGTCATAAAGTTGAACATAAAGAACTATCATGAGAACAAAAATAATTTAGTTAATTACTGGACATCTCAATATTTTTGATGATTAGCAACATTGTTTTAAAAAACACTCTTCTTTTCCATTATAATTGCTTGCTAATAAAACGATATAATATTACTATATTCCTTAATCTGGTATATTTATAATTCTAAAAGAATTACATAGTTTTTCTTGCCTCAATTTTATATTTCAATAATGTTTGATTTTTTAGAATAAATAATAAAATAGGTTCATGTTCAAAATATATTTTTATTATTAGTCAACATTTTATACAAATTTATATATTATATAATTATTTAATGAGGGGGGCTGCCGCAACTGCTGGACCGGCGGCTACTGGCGCTGCAGATAATGGAGCAGCAGCTGCAACAACTGGCGCTGCAGCTGAAGCTACAGGAGCAGCGGCGACCAGAGGAGCAGCGAAGGCGTTCTTCACCAATGGAGCTGAAGCAACAACTGGGGCAGCAAACGGCGATGCGATGTATGGAGATGCAACGTATGGAGATGAAACGTAAGGAGAGGAAACGTATGGAGATGCAACGTATGGAGACGCAACATATGGAGATGCGGCATATGGAGATGCAACATATGGAGATGCAACATATGGAGATGCAGCATATGGAGATGCAGCATATGGAGATGCAGCATATGGAGATGCAGCATATGGAGATGCAACATATGGAGATGCAGCCACATATGGAGAAGCAGCGGCTACGTAAGGGCTAGCGAAAGGAGCTGCTACGTATCCAGAAAGGGCTCTGTTGACGACGCTGATTTGACTTGCATATGGAGGAATGTTTTGTGGAATAGCACTTGCATATCCGATAGCTGCTGCCGCTGGTGCTACGAGAGGAGCTGCTCTAGCAACGATCGGAGCCGAAGCTAAGAGTGGCGATGCTGCAGCGAACACCGGAGCGGTTTCAGCGACTGCATGGACAGACCTTGCCGGAACTGATGCCACCAGATCAGCTGTGCATGCCGAAGCAATGAACAAAAGTGCGAAGACAATCTGAAAGATATTTATTATTATTATTATTTAATAAAATATTAAATTTGTATTTATTTATTGTTATGGAATGATCTTACAACCTTTGTGAAAGACATTGTGTTGGACTGTTGTTTCTATTGTTGTTGTGCTTGGATGCAAACAATGATGTGTTGTGGAGGACAATACTAGATGGCCTCTTATATATTGTAAATATACGTCTCCCGAAAACATGCATCATTATCATGTGTCGGGCGATGTGGCTCGATGATGAAACCACGTGGAGTAAAATTGCGAGAGCTTTGCCTAAACGTTTGCGGCAATTGAAGTTATTTGGCATACAAATGCTGAATTCGAATTGTGTAAAATTTGTTTGCATACTCAATTAACTGCAGTATCTACTATTTATATTATAAGTCCTAAAATTAGTTATGTTTATACTTTTTTTTTATTAAAATTTGTCATAAGTAATATGTAAAATTGTCACGGTTTATTTTAATGCATAAAAAATTGGGACATTGAGTTATTACTATTCTAGTCGCGTTTATTATTAAGGTATATGTAAATGATTAATTTATTCTGAATTTACTAACTATTCATGCGATGAAAATAAATCGTCATAAAAAAAACGTTCTAAGATCTGCGAATTGGCTTCGAATAAATTCTTGGTCTGTTCAACCGTTACACTATTTTTATAATTTAGTAAGTATTTATTTACTAATAAGAAGTAAAGGATCAGACTATATATAATTAATATTTTTAGCTAATTTAATTGACGCTGGTAACGCTACGTTGCTTTTGCTTAGTCGTCAGATTTGTATCTAAAATGTCGGTCATGATACAATTAACATACCCTAGTATCGATAAATTTGTTTTGTAACTTTTTCTTTGAATTATTTTTCTGGTCTATTTTCTCATACACCATAAGTAAATAATATCATTTATTATATATGGAGACAATTTGTATTAAAAAGTATCCACATCAGACGCAAGTAAATAGTGACTGACATCCAGAATACAAGTTAAACTATTTTTTATAAAATCTTCATAGCGGAATTTTAGACGAATCTAGTCAGGAAACCGTTAAAAACTTAAAAAAATTAAATCACTAATTTGCGTTACACACAACATTAAATATTTTTACCTTATTTTATAATTGTAATAATAGATATTCGGGCCAATACAATTTATCCAGGGTAAAATGAGTACCTAAAGTATAAATTGTATTAAAAAAATGTTTTCTCGCCATTGGACGATCTTATACATTACTTAAAATATTTTTTGGGATTTAAAGTAGTCGGTCCACTGGGTTCATATTTTATTATCAAATATCTTCCCAATCCAACACTTTGTATCATATTAAATTATGATTAATTTCAATGAAGGTAAACACAATCCAAAAATTATAGAATTATACATTCGCAAGGCCCAATAAATTTATTCTGAAATGTAAGGAGATATTACAACATATTAAATAATCTAAAATATATATGTATCTCATTGACCACATATAATATTTTTTATACTTTTTAAATTATTAAACTTACTTAAAATGAATAAGTTCATTCAAATATCCTATCGTAAATCAACTAATATATGAAAGTCCATTTACGCCTCAAACTTATATAATACATCCTAAAAAACAAAATCTTCCCTGATTAAATAATTAATTGTAATATACATAATGGACAATTAACATAAACTTGGAAGAAATAGATCGTAAATTAAAATTCTCTATATTTGAATTATTCGGTTGATTTTTTTACAGGTACACCTGATATTATATTAATTTATTGGTTTTATGTATATGTATAATATTTTTTTGCGTATATCATACATACTCATCAAGAATTTTGAGTAAAAACAAACTCCGATGATAATTTACAAGCTCAGAATATATAATATATTCTCTTGAAACTCGCCTCGGAAATAAAAGTCAATTGCATAAGTGCGTCCACCATTATTTGATGTGGTGGTGGAACAAATCAGCCATATAAAACGTTTGTCTGAAACTCAAATTATCATTGGTACTATCTGTCTTATCCACAACGGGTCAAGTAATCCAAAACAACCCCAAAACCAAAATGATGAAATTCGTTGTAAGTTGAATAATTTATAAATGTATAATATATCTTACTATTACTATATGTTCTGAATTTAATTATGATACTTTTTAGGTATTCGCTCTGGTCGCTTTCGTAGCTTCTTCGTCAGCAGGCGTTGTCCCGTTGGCTTCATACGCCGTAGCACCATATGCTACATCGTATTCTGCACATGCTATCAATCATGCAGTGGCTGCTCCGTACGTCGCTGCTGCTGCTCCATTTGTAGCTGCGCCTGCTCCTGTGGTAGCAGCTTCAGCTCCACTGGTAGCAGCATCTCCCTATGCTGCCTATTCAGCCTACCCATATGCGGGAGCATATTCAGCTTACCCATATTACGGATAAACACTAATTTAACTAACGTTTTCTGCAACATATTTTCCTGGATAGTACAAAATGGCAATATATATTACAAATTCATAGAATGCAATAAAAAATATTATCAATATTTTATTCGTTTGATTTATTCGTTACCTAATGAAATGATATTAACCCAATCATTTCGATACATTATTTCAAATTACAACAAGTACCTGATATTCCATTCTCATTTTGAATACAGCCTCGTATATAAATTATTATCAAGATTATATTCTGCGTTAACAACATTATATGCATTGAGAGAGCTCATCAGAATATTATCCCATTTTCTTATAAAAACATTATTATGGAATGAAAAGAATTTATATTATTGCTGTTGAATTGATTGCCTATTCAGAACTATCATGCCACATTAAACTACAATTGTTACAATGTTTCATTTAGTTATTAAAATAATCACTATTAAATACAAAATTTTCTACATAATTCTTTGAGAAAGTATTATTATTATTATTAGTAAAAAAAAATATCTATTGATACTTTTTAACGCATATATTGAACATTTAAAAAAATCTGAATTAATTAGGTTCATCTCAATTGGCATTTAACTCAATTTTTTTGGCAGTACTCTGATATATATTATCTACAATATATATCTACACATTATTTTTTCTATATATTAGAACTTGTCTTCTCTTTCGTTTTTATTATGCTTTTTTAAATATTAAAAATAGCAAGTGATCCATGGCTATACAAAAATGTTTTATTTATATTTTTATTTAATTTAGTCTTATTTCTTTCATTATATGTTTTAGAGTGCCCTCAACTCACCAGAAAGCTACAATACTAGTATTATGCTGACGGTGTGACCGTACCGAGGGTGATAGCCGAAAATTATCAATTTATCAATATGTATAAGTTATAAGTAGTTATAACCCGTTATAACCCGTCATAGCTTGGAGGTAATTAGAATCAAATTATGATTATTAAAGTTAATTCCAATAAGCGCAGATAGTATTCAGATGGGTGACCATTCTGAATACTTCTGAGTGACGCTGGTCAACAGAGGGGTGGGATGAAGGCTGACGACCTTCATTTCACAAAAAAATAATTGTCAAAAATATAAGCTGGGAAGCGGGCAGCAGCGCTCTTCAGTATAAAAAAAAATCACTGCGGTGCAGAAGGCAACGGGAAACCACTGCACTATATATTCCCATGAAAACCATGTCCATGGTCCTCCATAAGGGAAATCATGCACATGGTCACGATCCTCAGAAATGAGGGAAAGTGGATTAATATCATATATAAAAAATAAAATATAATAATAATAATTATAAAATAATATGTAATCGCTTCACAATTAAAAAAAAAAAAAGTTATAAGAAACGCAGACAAAATTATTAGACAAAGAAAAAAAATGGTCAGAGTCTAATACATTCGCACGCTTTTGGCCATGATTATGATATTTTATTTTTATTAATATTTTCTTGATTTATTTCTAGAAACAAACTGTTATCTGTAGTTGTTTACATTTTTAGAAAAATAATATGCTTCAATTATCACTTTAAGTTATTAAATTTTACTCCACAAATTTTCCCTGATTCTTCGACGATTTTGAAAATTTGAATTGAAAAATTATTAGAGCAAACTGCTTTGTAGGTTGATCGGCTTATAGAAGAATTGAATGCTTTTGAACACTTATGTATAGTGTAAATTATAGTGATAGTTTCCTAAAATAACTTCTAAGAAAAAATAACTAATTTTATTAAAAATTTCTATTAAATTGCTTTCATATAGGAAATTTAATATATATCAATATTTTTAATAGTTTACAAGCGCTAGAGTTTTGCAGTATTTTAGAACTATTAAAATATTATTTTTGAACGCTATTTAGTATCGTTGTATATTTTTTTTAAGGAATTTAATTGAATAATGGTGGCTATATTGACATCTTAATTAACCAAAAACAAAAGTAAGTAAAAATAAACTAAGATAATTCTTTTACTTCGCTCTCGATAGAATGTCATATCCACAATATATTTCAATTAAAATTGAAGAGTCTTAAATCAGATGACGAGATTGCCGATTTTTAAAATTACTTTGTATATCTGTTTTATCAATAAAAATATTTTCTATATACATTTTTAAATATAATCCAAATACTTTAAATATTTGATGAAATAAAATATTAAATTGTTTATATCATTTTTATTAAGTAACGTAGAGATCAACAACAACAATAACAAAAAAAGTCATTAAAACTCAGGTAAATTTAATATTATATAATAATACTTGGAATTGTCATATTCATTTACCTTGTGGGTTTTAAATGGTTTTAACCAACGATGGGATAAGAGTATGGTGATGGTAAAAAGTATGGCGATGGTGCTGATAATACTGGTGCTTTAGCAGCTAATACAGGAGCAGGTCCTACCAGAGGAGCTGGAGCAACTGCATATGGTGAAGGACCAAAGAAGGGCGCTGGAGCCGCAGCATATGCGGCAGGAGCTCTAAACGGCACTGGTGCAGCCAGATATGGGGAAGGAGCTGCAAACAATGGAGCTCTAGCTGCTAATCCCGGGTATGGAGCAGCGAAGAGTGGAGCCTTGGCTGCTAATAATGGAGCTGGTCCTGCTAAGTATGGCGAAGAAGCGACGAATGGTGTTCTTGCAGCAAAGAATGGTGCTGGAGCTGGGCCAGCCAGGAAAGGTGCTCTGGCTGCTAATAGAGGAGCAGGCTGTCCAAATAATGGAGCGGGAGCGGCTACGAGAGGGGCTTTTGCAATGATTGGAGCTGGAGCGAAAACTGGAGCTGCTACCGCATGATTGACTGTGTGTGTAGAGTATGAACTGGCAATAGGTCCGATGCCGAAAGATGCAACGGAAACTGCTCCGGCATGAGCTGATGCAGTCAGAGATGCAAATATGAAGAATATCTAAAAAATATATACATAAATTATTTACTAAAATATATTAAAACGTATATTAAAAAATAATTTAATGAACTGACCACGGTGTTGATCATTTTTAATTATGTTTTGTTATCCTGTACGGATGTTGCTGCTTCACAAGCAATTGATTACTGGATAACATGGAAGTCATTTCAATTAGTTTTATAGCGTGGCATTGTCCCTCCACCGCAACGAAGAAGAAATTCGTTTATTATATAAGATGTGAAGTTTTGTGTCCAAAATCATATATGGCAAGTTTTTATTGAGACACTTTAACCAACAACGCATTTTAATTTGACTACGAACATGTTCTGTGGATAACATTTATTCATTGCGCTGAACACATCTGAACAAATTATACTTAGCAAATAATATCCGGTAAAAACCGGTGAACCGGTTTGTGAGATATGGCCGACTGTTTAATATCCAGGCGCGACATATTATGCGCTAGCGCGATATTCATTTATAAACGTTGCATAAATATGTATTTCGTTAAATTTATCACTGGTCACACCCTCTGGGTCGATCGATCATATAAAGAGAGATTTACAAATGGTGTCATCCTTGGATAATTAATACAGCACCGACCCGCAGCGTTTTTGTGCATGAATATGAGAGATTTAAACTTGTCATCTGAAAGCCACGCAGCTGCCATTGTCATCGAATGTCAACATTTTTTTTTATCATGAAGACTGCGGTTAGCGACAATTAAAAGTGTAGCGACAGTATTGGGTCAATGCCGATGCGCATACTAATTATTGTTTCAATTGCAACAGTGATCGATATACTGCACGTACCATCGATTACCGCGCGATATCCATTGGGTAACCGCGTGAGCGTACATAGACTGACTATTGTGTCGCTATCCGTAGGTGACACTTTTATGTAACAATCAGGGGTCACCAACTAAATAAACCGAACAATCTCAGTGCAGTCGAGCCCCTATTACCAGCTCAAATTAAATAACAAGTAAATATTTAATTTAGACAAAAATGGAATTGATACATGGACCTAGCCGTGCCGATGGGGTCTATTGTGGACCCCAAATTTTTCTCCAATAACCTTTAATATAAATATACAATAACCTCTTATATAAGTCCATTATTGTCTGCAATTGCGAAAAAAGTTAAAAGAAAAATATTTATTCTATTGCCAAGAGCGCGATGATTTTTCTCACTTGCATCCAGTACCATGTGCCGAGTGCAAGTGAAACGTATAGCGAGATCTTAGTCTGCGGCGAGACATCGTCGAAAGCGATGTCATTTACTCGTCATATTGATAAGTTAAAAAATTCAAAATATCTACCAAATTATGAATTATACTACGAATAATTATTTTTATTCTTTGAATAATCCATTTTTAAACAAAATTTCAAGATAATGATGAATTTATCATCAATATCCTGACTTGATATCTTGGGTTTCTTTGAGAGACCCCTTTTGGACAACGCTGTTGTTTTAGAGCCCCCGTGACGGATGGGTTAATATAACACATACGAGAATTTTATTGTTTTAACTTTAAAGCGCTGTTTTGGACATTAAAACGTTGAAAACAAACACAATTTCATATTTTGCGTCAACCAAATAATAGAGACGCTCACAACTAATGATTGTCTGGGAGTTTGTATATATTGTTATTCATTCCATTTTAACTGGACAAAGTCATTTTTCGATTTGGCATACAGTTATTCCCTCTACAATATGAAAGCATTATTATGTTTTTGGATCAAATATGTTTCAGTGGCGTACGGTGGACTTGATGTTAGGTGTGCTGAATGTGATAAAATAATACAGTTTTTTTTTAATGAATTTTATTATTATGTATACAATAATTATATTTTTCGTTTTTGCGACATAAATTTTTCAATTCAATAAAGTAATATCAATGGAGAAAAAAATACTCGTAAAACTAAAACAGAAGGGCACACTTTACGATAGTTCCATTGTAATATTATGTAAAAAAAACTGTATTTTTTTTAAAAAAAAATTTCCACATTCAGCACACCTAAAATCAACACCACCGTACGCCGCTGATATGTTTTATCAGTCTTTAATAATGTTGCCTAAAAGAAAAATCATGTATATACAGGTTTTTCACTTCAAATTAATCCTTTTCTATTGAAATGTCTATTTAAAAGGGTGAATTTTAAATTATTTTAAATGCAAAAGTGTAAATTTAAAGTGAAAACCTCTAATTATTTGAAAAATATTGTATTATTTTGTATATATAAACAATAATAAAAAATATTCTCTACTAATGATTCATATTAGTCTATAATTAAATTTAATTTTTCTTCAAATTAATTAAATAAAGCGACATAAACACAGATTTATGTAAAATTTGGGTGAAGTAAAATTAACATTGTTATTGAATGGTATTAGATAGCCCGTCATAGCTTGGAGGTAATTACAATCAAATTACGATTGTTTAAGTTAATTGCAATAAGCGCAGATAGTATTCAGATGGGTGACCATTCTGAATACTTCTGAGTGACGCTGGTCAACAGAGGGGTGGGATGAAAGCTGACGACCTTCATTTCACAAAAAAACAATTGTCAAAAAATATAAGCTGGGAAGCGGGCAGCAGCGCTCTTCAGTATAAAAATAAACACTGCGGTGCAGAAGGCAACGGGAAACCACTGCACTATATATTCCCATGAAAACCATGTCCATGGTCCGCCATAAGGGGGAATCATGCACATGGTCACGATCCTCAGAAATGAGGGAAAGTGGATTAATATAGATAGTTTAAAAAAAAATCAAATTATGATTTTCCTCTTAACTGATAACATGTATTATTCGGATAGGTGACCATCCACATAATTCTGAGTGACGCTGGCCGACAGTAGGATCGGGTGGAGAATGGCGATTTCCATTTCAAATCAAAATCATTAAAAGTTGAATTGTATGAAATAAATAAGCTGAAAGGGGCTAGCAGCGCTTTTTAATACGAAAATGCGATGTAGAATTCAACTCGGGAAAGCCTGCACTATACACTATATAAAAAATATTCTAAATAATGTTTATCACAAAGAGAATAATAGCTTCACGACTTAATAAATGCTATCTGTTTAATTGCAACGCCATTTTGTGTATCAATAAACAATTTATTTTGAACTATTTTATTTAATTTCATAAAAAAATGATTTAGTAATAATATTTTCATATATTGTCCATGAATTAAATTACAAACTCTCATGGTTTTAGACTAAAATAAAAAAAAACTAACGCAACTTATACCCGTAAACGTAAAATTGACGAAAAAATCATTCATTGCAAAAAAACAACGCTTTCTTCATTTAGCTTTTTTAGAATAACGTTTTAATAAATGATATTTGAATGCAAAAAAATATATAAAAACCATATAAATAAGATCTGACTTTTTTACGAGCTAGAAAGAGAACGTAATAGTTTGACTGTTAACATTGTAAAACAACAATTTATAGTCTTGAAGCTTTGCCATCAGAATCTACAAAATATATGGGAAATCTGCTTTTTTATTTGTGCAAAATTTACAGTTAATTCTCGACTCACGACGGGGTTTCGTTCCATGATCTTGGATGTATTAATATATCTAAATTGTAATAAGTTAAATTTTAAACAAAATAATTAAATAATAAACATAAGAGTGATATATTAATAGTAAATTAATTGTTTTTATTGCGGTTCGCCTATTTGTAATTTTTAATTTATATAAATAAATAATTATCCCCATTTATTGGTAACTCCCATATTTAACCGTTTACGCAAGTTAGAGTGTATAGTGTTTTGTTTTTCTTTTTATATTATTATTATTATTAAATATTTAAGAATATATATCTATATGTATCATAAATAAAAAAAAACCCAAGTAATACGACATCAAAGCTCGCACACCATCTTTCTGTACCACTACACAATAGCTTAACCGGACTTGACAACAGAGTCGACAAAAATTCATGACACGTTTTATTACAGGTTTCGAGGTTTACCGGCAAACAGTGCAACATGACTCATTATGAACAAAACCATTCCTGATTTACTATCGATTTTACAAATATTGGCGAAGATTGCAAACATGTTTCATGCGTCATTTTTTGTCACATAATAATTCGATTGCTCAGTCCATGTGATTTATAATTATTTCAGACCACTAATGGCGTGGAGACACTTAAGTGTCTAATTATCTGACAGCAACATAAAACATAACCAATCCAGTTATATAATTAAGACATAATAAACCAGTCAAAGTGGTCCAGGCGCTAAGGATCAATAATTAATAATTATGATATGCTTCTAATTACGACGGATGTAAAACTATTAATATTGTAGGACAATTCTGACTATCATCACTGTATAATCCATTTATATTCGTTATTGAGAAGCAATGACGTCATATTATGACATTGTCTGCATCACTGATCATATTTTTAAAAAAAATTGGCGTAGACTTTAACGTAAGATATTTATTAAAATCCTGAAAGCTATTATATATTTAATATTCATTATTCTTAAATAAATAATTCTATACTTATTGTATATATTGTTCTTCTAATTCAATATGCATATTCTACGTAAATAGAATTCAGGCCCGTGGCATATGTACATTTATTAATTAGAATAAATGGATTTGTAGATCAAACTTGCGATATTCTCGGAATAAGTCCGTTATGTGTCAGATGCATACGATAACGATCTCAAATGACATAATGGAGACATATGATTTGCCATGTTTGGCTGAAACGAGAGCAAAAATATTTTGATGGATATGAATTTTAATAAAATGTCAGGTATAATGTGGCCTAGTTTCTGTTAGATATATTTTTAATCCCGGTATATAATTAAAAATTAATCCAACGTTGAATTCATCAAAAGCCGATGATAACATTGGACCCGATTATTTCTCAATCTGACATTGTCACCCAGAATACAAATGTTCTCGGTCGTTTTGCATTTTTCTTCAAGAATTACACACAACCGGTGACATAAGATTTGCATAAAGTGTTCGCAATGGACAATGTGCAATTCTGTACTCTACTCGAGAAGGGATTTGCGCTAAGGGCGAACACGCAGCATATATAAACGTATCGTTCAGCAAATGGATACATTCGTGCTTTAGACAAGACCGAGTAAACTACTAAATTTACTAAAAATGTTCAAATTGGTAAGTCTCGTGAAACAAATCAAATATTTGACTGTACTGAAGATTAATGATTAATAAAAATATATTAATTCAGGTGGTACTTTCTGCTCTTTTGGCTTTGGCCACTGCCAAGCCTGGATATCTTGGAGCACCATTGGTCAGTGCTCCATTGGCCTATGGCCATGCTCCTGTGGCCTATAGTGCCCCATTAATCAAAGCTGCAGCAGTCCCCATTGCAACATCTTACGCTAACACATACAAGGTAAATAGTTATATGAATATATATTTAGATCTAATCGTGTAATTAACATTATGCAATTGTGATAAACCTAATCATAAATAAACGATATTTTATAATCGTTATGATTAGTATATTTTATTTATATTAAAATATATTTTAAGAGTTTATCATCTCTCTATAAAATCAGTGCATAACTGCAGCTGCAAATATATATTTTTAATTACGAAAGCACAGATGACTCTGCTCTTAATATTTAATAAATCATACTAAATGTTTATAAATATTGTTTTTATTTTCAGGTGTCAGTAAAGAGTCCACTAATTGCGGCTGCTCCCTTGGCTTACACTGCCCCAGTAGCATATGCTGCTCCAGCTGCCTATCATGCTCCATTAGTCGCTGCTCCAGCTTACCATGCTCCTCTGGCTTATTCAGCCCCCCTTGCCCATGCATACATTCATTAAATGAATCAACACTAATTTATAAATATTTATTTGAATTTCTGGATTGTATAAAAAATAAATCATGTTTTAAAATTAATAATAAAAGTTAGACCACATTCGATTGAATAAAAAAAATGTTTTTATTTAAATAATATATTGATAAATGAATATCTGACATTAACAATTATGTTTTATTTTTTATCAAGATCAAATTTCATCTCAAAAGTCGACTACCGGATGATAGTCATAGGTTGAATAGTATTATTTATTATTGTAACCAGTTTTCGTAGGCGTGACAACCTTCAAACATGTTTTTCATTGCGTTTATAAAATTAGATCACTAATAAAATTATGCTAAATGGTATTAATGAGAGCGAAATCAATATCCTCTATTAATTATCATAAAAATGGCAAATCTTATAATTGTTATATACATATATAAAAAAATAGTTATGATTTTATACGTTTATTTTAATTATCCAGTTATGGAATGCACAAATAAATTTGCGAGGCCATATAAATTATTAACAACATTAACAACATTTTTTTACTTACGCATATATGCGAATATTATAGAATATTATAGAAGAAAAAAATGTAACAAATGTTTTTTGCGAATTTCATCAATGCCACACGCATTGACGATACACCCATTCATTATAATTGTACGTTGGGTTCTTGAGAGTTCGTAACACGGAAGTTTATTTTTTTAACGACTCATTTCATTCACAAAATCTCGATGAATGATCGTTGAACCAATTACTGAAGAATGATTCTACAAATGGTGGACGTGACTATTTTAATGTGACTAATAAGAAAAATTAGTTTACCATTGTAGTAATAAATGCTTTTTTTCATTTTACAATATATAAAATATATTATATTATAAAAGAGATTTTTTTTCATGGGCTGTATAAGTCTAGTTATCATATTTTTTTGTCATTTTACATGACGACGTTTTATCTATATTGAAGATATAAAAAAGACAGAATCGCTGAAGGAACCTAATTAAAAAATGCGTCCCAGGAGTACTTTGAAGATTATAAAAAGCATTGGGACAATTGATGTATTAAAAAACGGCAAAATTAATATATAAAAAAAATTGAGGACAACGGACACTGAGTATTTTTTTTCAAATCTCTTATAACCGATTCTTTTTGCACGGGTTTAAATAAACGGCTAAGTAAATCGAAACAATTACTTTTTTAATACTGATTTTTTGCTTTAACACGGATATATAAAAATGTGACAAATAAAAGTAATAATCAAGATAGAAAACTTGAATATCATATTCTAGCAATCAATGGTTTTTTGTCATATCTACGTTAATATGAATTTTTTTTTTAGTACAAATTATAAGAAAATATTTTTACTTACAAATAAAAACCCAAATTAAATTCGTTATTCGAAATTGTAGAAGAACATTAATATTGAAAATTAATTATAAAATTATATTGTTTATCAACTATTTAACAATATACCAATAGTGTATTCTTTGCATGTTAATTTGTTATATTTTTAATAATCATTTTAGAACTTAAAATTATTTCAATATATTAATAATTAAATTATCAATTTCTATTATATTATTAATAAAGGAATGTTGTGAAAATACATATATATATTTACATACGCAACCTTCATCGAAAGTAGTCATATATGGTTAAATTGATTTTTAAAAAAATCTTGAAAACCAGATCACGCAAGGATCTTGCAAGCTGAACATAACAATCGTTAAACGGCTATCGGTCGTTTGCTCCAGTTAACAGGATACGTTCATTGGTATTGATGTGAAACAAGTATCAACTGAATTTAATTGCTCAATATATCTGTCTCTGGTTTACGTCTCAAGGAAATCGTACGGACAATAAAGGCGTACACTTCTTGCAGGCTTGTTTACCAACGGATAAATCGAAAGTGTAACAGCGACGGCCAATGTCCGCCTTACCTTGCATATTTTTCAAAAAATGTTTACAAATTGCAATGGGATCTTGGTATAAATATGGTACGACACGGCAAAAGGATATCAGTCAACCGTCCACGGTTAAAGTGTTAACTTATCTTGTTCGGATAGCTAAATCAACACAGACCACAATGTTCATGTTGGTGGTGTTGTCTGCCCTCCTGGCTTTGGCCTCTGCTAAACCTTCATACCACACAGCCCTCGTGGCTCCGGCTCTCCACACTGTCATCGCTCCGGCTGCTGTATCCCACCAGTCCCGCGTCGACTACCACTCGGCTCCAGTTCACACAGCGTGGGCTGCTCCTCTTCACACAGCGTGGGCGGCTCCAGTCCACAGCGCCTGGGCTGCTCCAGCCCACAACGCTTGGGCTGCTCCCCTTGCTCTCGGACATCATACCCCAGCTGTAGTTCTTGGACCACATGGAGTACCACTAGAAACAGCCGACGTAGTAGCTGCTAAAGCACTCCACTTCCAAGCTCATGCTCTCGCTGGACACGGACATTACATCCACAAGAGATCCGTGTTGGCTGCTCCTATCGCATACTCTGCCATCGTAGCACCATCGGCCGTTTCCCATCAATCCCGCGTCGATATCCACTCCAAACCAGTTGTAGCTGTTGCCCCATGGGTTCATTCTTATGCCACCCCATACGTGTCTCACTATGCTGCTCCATGGGGATCCCGCTCATACTGGGGAAACCACGCCTATGGCATCCACGCTTGGTAATCAATGAAGGTTTAGATATCTAGTCATACACTTGGAGGAAGCAGATGGAAAGTTTTACTGAATAACAGTTTTATCTTTCCTGTTTTGGATCCAACAAACGACTGATGTACATTTTTTTTTAATTTTGGATATTTTTTTTTTGTTAAAATTCAAGTAATAAATTTAATTTTTAATATATGAACTGTTTTATTGTCCCAACATCCCTTAATATAGCATACATTGACTCAAATAATATCTTTCCACATTGAAAACATTATTAATCAATTAAAATATTGTGTAAATAAATTAGAACCAGTGTTATGGCTTGTAGGTAACATGCATATGTTTTCGATGATAGAAGTTAACCGCGACTGAGCTAAGTTGGTAGTCGGATAGGTGTTCGACAAAAACTATGAATTCAGGGAATTCTTTATAACACTGACCAGGGGGTATGTAAGAGGAAAAGAATCATTACCTCCACATATTTTATAAAAGTATTTATGTAGGTAATTTGGCGCCTTGAAATTAATAAATTTAATGCCATTTATCCTTCGTTTAATAAATTATTATAAAAAAAAACCAAATAATATAGATTTCAATCCAACTGAAATAATATTAAAACTAACAAATGTGATTTGACACTGGGGGGAATATTAATGTGAGAGACTCATTCCCCTCAGATCTTTGGAATCGTTAGAATTTTTATATGCGTGTTTGGCGCTTTGGAATCTTTTTGTTATGCCATTCATCCATTGTAGTTAAAACAAATAAATAATTAAAATAAATTATGATTTAAAATAAATTTTATTTAATTAAATTCTTGGATTGAGGCACTACTTGCCAATTTCTTTTAAGTTGTGACCCTATTTTATAGAAGTCATTGTGTTATATTGAAGCAAGGTTTATAAATTATTTTTTTCTGTATAAAAAAAATCGTAAACGTAACTAAGCATAACTCATCCATATAAAGATTCGATAATAATTCTTAAGATGCGGGAAAATAAGTCTCTCACACTAGCTAGTGTCATCAAGAATTCCCAGTATTCAAAGATTTCGTCGGAGAGTTAACCTATCCAGGTACTAACTTAGTCCAGTCGCGGTTAACTTACACTATCAAACTGATTGTTTGATAAATACAAGTCATGACACTGATTTTGTCTCCTCATCCACTCCTTCACTAGATATTTAGTCAAAGATTAGTTTAAATTTTCGCTTGTATTTTGTTTTAGCATACAATAAGGTTTGAGGTTTAAGAAAAGTAGCGTTAGATAGATTTTTCGAGTAACTTAATAATGTATATTACTTTTCAGTCCTCTTAATAAATCAATATATTTTTTACATTTTGATAATTCCCTGAATTTATAGTTTTCGTTGGACACCTATCCGACTATTAACTTAGCTCAGTTGCAATTAACTTACATTATCGAAATAATATGAGTGATACCTACAAGCCATGACACTGGTTGTTTATAATTAGCGATGTATTGTCCTTCCATGTTACATGTTTTAGGAAACAGTAAAATTGAAGAACACAATAAGCTTCAAGCTTTCTCAATGGATAGCGTTTACTAAAGATCTTTGTCCGAATTACTTAAAATTAATTTCAAATATAAGATATGCCAAAGTTTGACAGAAAAGTACATGCAGCTGTGTACGAGTTTAGGCAAGGGCATATGAAAAAACCAAATTAGTTTATTTATACCAATTCGTATAATTGTTAAAATGCCGATGATGAAATAAGATATTTTACTAAAATTATCCATTAGACAGTAAGTATTTGTCGTTTAAATATTTAAAACTTATAACTTTATCGGCGGGCACCTTCAAATTGCTTCATTGCAATAAAATAAAAACGAATATCCAAAGAAATATTTTGATACTGCTAATGATCACCTTTGGATAAATTACTGTTAAATTGATAGATTAATCACATTACATAAAACGACATAATAATTTATGAAAAAATCCTTAACGGCCCGGCCCAATGGGCGTAGGTTAAATCCGGTCTACCAATGAATGATCATGTCCTTTCTTTTTTTACACCATTCTCGTATATTTGTTGACATAAAAAATAATAATAGACATATTGCGCAGTTAAAAATTTATTAACCAATTTGCATATTGTTATAATTTTGATAAATTTTTGAATAAATATAAAAATAAAACTAAACACAGATTCACCAATTGTGAACAATTGGTGCAGCTGAAATGTATCCTGCAGAATTAACTATGCCATGTGTAGAATATGTTGAAGCTGGACCAACTATCGAATATGCGGATGGAACATATCGTACTAAAGAAGCGGGTGCTGCAGCATATTGCAAAATGGGAGTACCAGCATATTGAATAAAGGGTGCAGCCACTATTTCTTTAGTATCGTGAATGATGTGACTCGAATGACTTGTGAATGTCTTCGATGGGATTGCTTCTTCTACGGGAGTTTCGACTTCGGCTGTGGAAATATTAATATCTTTGACAGGAACGGTTTCGATTACTTCAGCATCAGAATCAGCGATTGATTCCGGTTCAGGAGATTCGGCTGCTGTTGCTTTTACTTCTACATTGGATATGGGTTGTTCGACTGCTATTGCTTTTACTTCAACTGTAGATATGGGAGCAGCGTTATGGATGACAGTGCTAGAATGTTGGGAGATCGACGTTGGTACAGATCCAATCAATGTATATGACGGTGCTTGCACATATGCCAATGATGGACTCGAATAAATTAGTGGTGAAACTACACCACTCGGAGCTGCTACTGAAAAAGCCACGAGAGCAGACAATACCACCTGAAATTAAAATAATATAAATATGTCATTATAATTCTTAATTTTGATTGAAAGTGGACTAAAGTTTTTACTAACCAGCAGGAACATCGTGGTCTGTATTGTTTTTGTCTGACTTGGTAAGTCACTACAATATGCTTCGATGATAACTGATCCCAGAGCTATCTTCCTGGCGACTTAAATACCAACTGCGTTGGTAGTTATATATGTACCTTGTTTATCTTCCGTCTCAGCATCATTTGAATTTAATATATTTAAAATAAAACAGCTTGTCGACACAATGTAGAATATTGCTCCAAATTAAGATGTCTGTTTGTGACATATGTCTATTAAAAAAATTGCATTCCATTGTCACGATTGTAAAGAGACGCCTAGACGAAAAATGCTTTTCTTCTCTCTCACTCAAAAACCACATCGTTGTGCATCGTTGACCTTTAAAGCAATGCATGTATCGCGAAGGATTAATGTGATATCACTGCAAAGGGTGAATAATGTAAATTTGCTATTTAATTTATCTCAATACATTATTATAATAAGATTTATAAACCAAAAAATATTCTAAATAAATAGATAAATACACCTTGTATGAAAAATGCATTTATTCATTGGAATTTTAAATTGCAAGGAATGTTAACCTAAATTAATTTGCATATAAACCGGATTGAATGATGAACAAGTAGATTGAATTCATTATCAATCGGTCACTTGTTTTATAATCAATTCATTTCGATAAATATATACATAATCCGATTCAACTATTTAAAAATATATTATTCTAATTATAAAATATAAATATAGCAGATATTGTAATTAAGTTGCAAAAATGCAATTATTTAACCAACTAATATGTAAATATCTAAGTATTACACTGACCACAAACCTCTATGAAATTAGATATATAGCCTTAGAATCAATGACCCTAATTAAAATAAGGTTTAGTGTAGGTAATAAATATCAGCGACATACATTCGGTTTTTCATGAAATATATATCGACATATGTTTCTGATACACATGAGCGTTTCCTTTGGTTCGTTGTGCATTAAAATCTTATCGAGACTCTGACATTATGACAGTAACATGCAGTTATTGATATTTGATAACGTGAAAACATTCATATTGAAACTGGTGCATTTTCATGGTCACTTACAGTTTAATATAAAAAAAATTACCAACCACTGACGTATTTTTCAGATATTTACGTGCTAATCCTGTCAATTGTCACTCAAAACTGTTGTACATATCTCGGGCCGTACTTGAGATAAAATACGAACGATGAATCGTTTAAATTTGTCAACGTTTTTTACCATTGTATTATTTTGGGAAAAAGCCATGTACTTACCATACGGTCACGGATAATTGCTGTGACTAACTAACGATAGTATTTAAAGTTTTAAAGAATGCCCATGTGGGCTATTCTATCTTCAGTTTTCTATACAGCAAGTTTGTCGTCTTCAGCATGTACACTCTGGTAAATAATGTTCAGCTATATTTCATCAATCACTAATATCGATTTTCACATATTCTACTAGTAGTATTAATTATTATACATGGAATGATTCAATCAATCGTTTTATACTGGCTAAATAATATTATTTGAATATTAAATAATTTTATAAAATATTCTTAACCTTACGAAAAATATGAAAATTTAATAAAGTAATATAATTCATGTAAACGTAACCTAGTTCTCGATTATATGAATATTTCATTGACAACTAATAACGTGTTTATAATTAATATAAATTTATATAATGTATTCACCTATTTTTATAAATATAATATAAAACATATTTAAACAATATATTTTATATTATATTAAAACGTAAATAAATAAATTATTTAAAAAAAGCTTAGTATATAGAATAATTCAACTTTCAGAAGTATGCTTGTACTTTTTTTTTAATAATTTATTTATTATATTAAATTAATGTCTGATATCCTTCGATTTTTACGATACTCATTTTTTTCTCCTTGCATATTTTTTTAATGTTCATGATGCGATAATATTAGGTAAAAAATAAAAAAATCGAATAGAATAGTGTATTAAAAAAGATATAAAATTAAAATGTATATATAAATCTTATTTAATAAGCGGAATTAGAAAATAATCATTTGCACATAAAGGGTTGCCAGCACAAGAAATAATAATAAAAGTTGTAACAAAACCGACATTTGGCTTGGAATATGGGTTCTCACAATTTGCTTAAAATAATGATTAAACTGGTGGTTCGAATCTCAAATTTTAAAACAACACTTTATTGATAAGATATTACAATTTCGAAAAGAAAAATCTCTCTAAACCTATATAGGTCACTTGTGAGTATGTTTGGCGTATGTCTGGTTAATGAATGTTTTTATCAGAAACCAAAAATAATTTCAAAAAGAAATCCTTATAGTGAAAGTTGTATTACAATATTTTAAAAATATTTTTTTGTAAGTAATTGAACGTTATTATATAATTTCATTAAGTAATAAAGAGTTAAGGATTAATAATAAAGCGAAATAAAAATTGGTTTATATTTTTATTATAACAATAATAATATTTTTTTTAAATAAAATTTAATAATAATATAAGTATCCTTTTCTATGCTTCGATTTGCGCTGTCGAAGATTTTATCTATGACTTAAATTGATAGATGTGCGTAAAAATTAATGAAAACAGTTACAACAAGTATAATAAAGAATACTTATTATGAGATATATGTAAATATTCCAAAATCAATTCATAGATATATACGACACATATTTAATCAGGTTTAATTTTTCAGATCATCTTATGTTTACTTAGTGGCAGCGCTTTGAGCTTGCCTGGAAAGGTGAAACATAATGCAGAAAAACAAGATTCTATGAACAACGCTCTATTGCCGATACCAGTCTTCAACATCGCAGCTTCCAAAGTCGATTTCCTGAATCAATATCCGTCAGCGTATACGATCGCGGAAATCGAGCCGGAGCAGCCGGCGAGTCAAGGCTTCAGAAAATTCTTCAGATTTGCCAACTCGCCGATATCGAGACGACCGAATTACTTCAGCCCTCCGCAATACGCGCAGATTGCCACATATCCGACTGCCGTTTCGAGGCAATCCAGCACCATTGTACACGATACAAAAAATGCAGCCATTTCGCCTCTGGCATATAATCAGGTATTCGCCGCTCCAGAATATAGTCCGTTTGGCATTGTCCCTCTGCAAGACAGAAACAGTGAGATATATCTGCCGATCGAACGTTTCATATCGCCGTATTCGGCCGCGTATACGTCTGAATTTGAATTCAAAGGATCCGTACCTTTTATTCAGGCTCCTGTTCCTGTCACTAGTCCCTATGCCGTGAAACAACAGCCTTGTTATACGAATGGGGTGATTGAACCCGTTATAACATGCGCATAAATGTATGAATACATACATATATACGTTGGAGATATTTTTCAGTTACAGTACATTAGCTATGATTGCTATATTGAAATGTTTGAAACAATACGCACTGATATTGTATTCATCTTCAAGGTTCTATATATGTTTTTTCTTTCAAAATCCGGTTGAATTGTGATTTGAAAAGAATTGTTAACGAATTGTCAACCATTATATATTATACGTGCGTAGAACGGCAATATACATAACTGCCGATACTTATGCATAATCTCTATTTTTGTTGTAATGGATGTAATTAAAAATAAATAAACGATTTTTTTTATTGAATATTTTTTTATTTGTCATAGTGTGTTGCTCTTTTGCGTGATGTAACACATTGTGTGGTTTATCAACGATTGTGATGTTCAATGGGATGTTATCCCAATATCGCTGTTGGTATGCCCGAATGGAATACAGTATTGGAGTGGCTCGAAATTGAAGTTGGAACTGCGGCAATATATGGAGTGTGGATGAATGCCGGAGCAGCGTGGACGATAGGAACTGTGTGGACAATCGGGGCAGCATGGACCACTGCTATCGAAGGATGTGAATAGGCGATGGGAGCGAGAAAGCCACTAGGAGCCGCTGCAGCTACAGCCAACAAAGTCAAAAATACCATCTGAAATCAAATTTAAAAAATAATATTTTTAATAAATAAACAATAATAATTATAAATAGCAGATGCACCAACCATTTTCTGCATTTTGATTTGAATTATATTGTCTGACGATGCAAGTAGTCACTACAAATATGTCTCGCTGCAAACTGACGCTAGAAAGAAGATCCTCCTCCCTTATATACACTTCATTCGCAACTACTTTCCGCTAGTTTCTCGTTCGTTGCACACTGCAGATATCTGTTTTGCAATTAACACACATTTAAAGATGTCTTTTGTTATATTGATCTTCACAAACGTGATAATTAGCATTGCGTCCAAAAAACAAGTACTTTGCCTCGTTTACTTCCTGAATATTGTATTCAATTCAAACTGCACAATTGATAGCGGTTGTTTTTTTAAATATTAAAAAAAAATGTCGTGCGATCGATTGGCAAATTTTATGATATCATGGTCATAATCTGATTTTGGTCCATTATTTTATACACAAGGATAAATTGTTTTAGAAAATAATTGTTCGACAATTACAATAATGATACATACACATAATGCGATTATAATTATTAAACAATACAAAATTAAACTGCAAACAAGTGCATATAAATATAACAAATAATTTAATTTATTTACATCATAATAATAATAAATAAAATAATTATGATATTTAAATATCGTATTTAATCTAATAAATAAACAATAAAATGAATTGACCTCGTTTAAATTTGTTATGTCATTTCATCCTGTTTTGATTTTGTGATATAACTAATAGATTATTATCTACATAATATATAATAAAAAATCTTAATTGTTATTGCGCTTAATTAAATTAATTAAAATGTCAAAAAAGATATTATATCAAGAATAAATATATAATCGATTCTAATGCTCTCTATGTTTAATTTATTATAAATTATATATT
>JAGXCT010034752.1:0-12176 GCA_022495035.1 Philopotamus ludificatus
CGAAATCGCCCGGCCCAACGCAAAACTCGGCGCAGAACCCAGCGGACCGGAATGTGTTAAGAATGTGACTAGGAAATAAACGCTAAATAGATGCTAAAATTAGTCTTAAAAATATGTAAATGTACCGTTTTGGGGTGAAAAATAAATGGTCACCTGAATGGATGGTAGGCCGTTCGCTCGGTTTCCATTTAATTTGATAAAGTGCCGGGCTCGTTTTCTCAGAGTTAGTAGTGCCATAAACGCCGGAGAGCCGGAGGAGAGCGTACTCCGGCCGCTTATATGGATGGCATTCCTCATACGACGTACAGTTACAGGGCCATGCGTCTTGTCGACGAAACGGATCTCTTTGTTTTAATGTGGCCAATGAATTCGAATTCGATTTATTGCATACGAGCCGGCGTATAGACGAGGCCAATGTTTCTTTTGTTGCTACATATCGACGACATGAGCCCGGTCGAGATTGGCAGCTCCATTTTTTTCAAGACGAATCCGCGAGTACGTACGTCTTCCCGTGTACAATGAGTTGTGGCATCGCAATCGATCGCTACACGTGATAAAACCATCGATTTTAAACATCAAAACTAATCGGATCGAATAAAATTATACGTGTTGTACACGTCAAGGCTTAATCACGTATATTTTTGTACTAAAGCCTTTCGATTTACGCGGTAAATGCGTTATACGAGATGTACGCGGCTCGTACTAAATCACGGGATTTGTTTCGCATAAATCAGTGTACGTACATAACTCAAATCAACACCGTACAAAACGAATACGTTATTTATTATAATCGAAATAATTTATTTGTAAGTCTATGCCAGTGTTTTTCAACATTGAAATTGAAAGCTTATGTTTTATATTATTATTTAAAAGGCGCATCGATTGAGAACCACTGATCATAAAACCTAAAAATTATATTAAATACAATTAATTTTTAAATATCAAAAATAATTACCAAATTATTAATAAAATTCATTTTTTTTATTGTATAATTGTATAAAATCAACCCTGCTATAGCGCCGAGATAATGATAGCGCTATAAAAGTACCATGCAAAAATTGATGATTTTTTAATCCATCCGTCACGGCGGCACGAAGACAACTGCGTCATCCGAAGGGGGTATCTCAGATAAGATAAAATTGTCGGAATGAAGAAATTAATCGATGAGAGACTTATAGTGAGTGAGATAGTGCAAGTTAATCGTGTTGTAGCAATCGTTCGACGATATTATGATTGCAAATTAATTAATTAATCAATTCTTAAACGCTTCAGTGAATTTTTCATGAATTTCTATATCCTATGAACGGAAGAAATGTTAAGAAAAAAATGTTATTAAAAGATAGCAATGATAGACATTATTTTTGCCGACAAAAACTTACCAGAATATCTATAAATACTCTTCAAAAAAAATATACTTGAGAACCTACGTTAAACAATTGAATACAATCAACCCTTCTATAGTGCCGAGGTAGGGATCATGCTCAATAGAAGACTTGACACCCATACAAAATTGGGGTTAGGTTTTCTTAAATACATTAAAAAAAATTCCATTCACATATTTTAAATGACATTGTTATATTTTTAGTTTGTTCACGTGTACGTGTTATATTCTGTTGTCAACCAAAGGGCATTGACCTTTTTTGCACGCCAATGTATTATATTCAGTTAACCCTCCTATAACGTTTTCTGTAAATCGCTGTTTTCTACAAAATTCTAATATTTTTAAGGTCAAATTAGTTATTTCGTAAATCTATAATACATTGCTGAGCGAAATAAAGGTCAATTCTATTCAGTTGACAAGGAATTTTGTAAAAAGCAGCGATTTAGAGAAAGCGCTATAGGAGGGCTGACTGTATTTATGAAATATGTAATTTCAACTTGAAAATTTTACGATTTGTTGAAACCGGCAATCTAGGGAGAGGCACTATAGGAGGGTTGACTGTACGTGTTAATAAAAAAAAGGTGAAATTAAACAGTAATTTAATTAAATATATTATATTATATTTAATAATCTTTCCTTTTTATAAATGGTGAACAGATTAAATAATAAGTACTATAATGGTCTAAACAAGATAAAAAAAAACTATTAACCCTTTCAACTCTCTCCACTTTTAGTCGAATCAATGAGTTACTCCCATTATATATATTTTTTTTAATTTATTAACTAGATAAGAAGCATCTATAGGATTTGATCTGATATCTGAATCAATAAAAGGCATTATTTTTTTAAGATTAAATAAAAAAAAAATGGTTTAAGTTGTTTGCTAAAAAAACCTACTCAAAATATTAAGTTTTCGAGCTAAATAAGCTATAATAATTGAATAATTGCTCATGCAAAATGTTTCTTAGTAGAAAAAAAAAAAAACGCTATTATATACTATATTTATATTATATTTTACAGTTTATATGCTTAAAAAATTGATATTAAATATAAGTTAGGTAATAAAAACATAATTTCAGCATAATTTTAATTCAAGAAAATATGTATCAAAAATAAATGAATTACGCAAGCGATTTCATATTATTTTCATGATGCAAAAATGGTTGCAAACGCTTGTACAAAAAAATTAGGCCCTAAAATAAGGCACGGCAATCACGTCCTGAATATTAATGAACCAAATACGCTTCGGCGAAAAAAAACATGATAAACGATTCGAATTAATTGGTAAAAGTGTATCTCGATTTTCCGAGAACGATAACGCATACGCAGTTCGCAACATTGATAGATATTACCGGAAGATACAAACGGGTGAATGTAATTAATATTAAAGCGTGTAATGGAGAGGATTATAAACGATACACGGTGCCATGGAATACGACTACGTGTGCGGCGTTTGTTAGCTAGTGCTAGTGATTGATGCATAATTATTAATATGAAGAAATCAACGTGTCGGAATAGTAAATACGATTCTTTTTTTGCAGTTCGTATATTCATTCGATATCGTATATTATTTCGCAATCGTCGGAGCAGAGAATCGGGTGTATATCTGTAATTGGTGTCGGCGACAAAGTTAATGAAGAACTTTGTACGTGCGCGTACTTTGGCGAAAGCATGTGACGTGCAACCGGCCTCAACATCACTTCTTAAAATGTCCAAATAAGGAGGTGGATCTGCGGCCGTGCCGCTTCTCGGTACCGCGGCCGCTGCTGCATTCTTCGGATGGCCAATAACAAGGAAACGGTTGCCGTGTATACGGGCGTCTCAATTAAACGAAAAAAGCATAGTGCGCCGTTTTGACATTAGATATTCGCGATTGCGAGTGCCAATTACCAGGGGCCGATTGCGCCAACGGACAGACGCACGTTGCTCTTGTGTTTCAGACATGATTTAATCCGTCTCATAAAAGCTGTGTTCTACAAACAAAAGCCATTAGGTGCACTTAGCGCGGACGCTTGAAATTCTTCGGTGGCCATCGAGGCATATAAAATGATAATCGTGAGAGTGCGTTGTAGAAATGTGACGAATTTCCTGTGGACTCAAAGCTCCTATAGATTCTAATGGTTGCATGTATTTTTTTTAAACACTGAGATGTGCCGGAATTTGCGACAGAAGCAGACGTAAGAAAATGCACATACGTTTACAAAGCTTGATTTAATCGGGTTCCATCAAATACAATCCAATTATTTATTCATTTGACTACGATGGATGAATGGCATAACAGAAGGATTCATTCATCCATATAAAGATTTGATAAAGATTCTAAAGAGAATAGAGTCTCTCACACTAATATTCATGCAAGTGTCAAACCACGCCACATGTTATTTTTTTAAATATTATTTCAGTTTATAATTATTTATTCAACGTAGAATAAACAGCATTAAAATAATTAATTCCAATGCGCCAAACTACCTACATAAATATTTTTATAAAATATGAGGAGGTAATGGGTCTCTTCCTCTTACATAGCCCCTGGCCAGTGTTATAAAGAATTCGTCGGACACCTATCCGACCAATAACTTAGCTCAGTCGTGGCTAACTTGCATTATCGAAATAATATGCATGTTACCTACAAGCCATACCACTGATTATATATCAATATTATGACATTGTTTGTTATTCTATTGACACATTTATCCCTGACGAATATTGACATTGGTAGCCATATTGAAAGCTTACTTTAAAATAGGTAATCGAAAAGGTTTCAGTGTATTTTGGTGTGCTTTTTCAATTTAAATAGATTTATTTATATTTCCAAAGATGAAAAAGGCCATAAATTGACGATGTTTCGTCTATATTGAGAAGATAAAGACAAAATCATTGAAGAAGCTAAACGCCATATTGAAAATTGTGTCTCAAAAATGCTTCGAAGATAGGAAAAAGCTACTATAAAAACCTACCCGTACCAATGGATGAATATTGAGTAACTCAAGTTTTTTATTTTTCTCGAATAACTCTTTTAATGTAAATAATTATTGTCCTTTATTGTGTGCAACTGCCAGAAAAAATGCGCGATGATTTATCTCGCTCGCATCCGGTACTATGTGCCGAGTGCGAGTGACACGTGCTGCAAGAGCTCAGTCTGCGGCGAGACATCGTCGTATTGATTAGTTAAAAAAACAAAATATCGACCAAATTATTAATTTAATTAACTAATTTTATTCTTAGAATAATTCATTTAAAAAAATGTCAAGTTATTGATGGATTATCTAATATTGCTATTATAAAACAAGAGAAAACCTAATAAGTCATGAAGATCAAGGTATCAAATCAAATTATAAAGAAAATGCTACATTTGGAAAACTCCTCCAAGCTGAGACAAACCATGACCTTCGACTTCTTGGTCTCTAATCGATACTAATTATCAGCTTTTGAGATATAACTTAATCAACAGAAATGAAGACAGAGAAGCACAAAAGAGCATCAAGAAGGTATATAAGGCGATCCAATTTATTTAAATTCGAAGAGCTCAAGATATCATAGAATAGAAAAAAAAATAAGAAGTTGACTGATATAGTTGATGAGTAACAAGTTAAGGCAGCTTTCAATACCGATAAATTTATGATCATATATTTTAAAGAATTGTTTTTAGCTCATTAAATAGATTGAAGTTAATAGGAGCAGAATTTTGACTATATCAAAGATGTTTTTAACATTATTAAAAAAATATTTGCAAGATTATTTGAGTCTGGGCTGAGAATCGATACGAAATTACAATGTAATGCAAGATCAGTCGTTGTTAAACTATTTTCATGATAGTATTATTCTATATATTGATCCCGATATAATATAATATAATGATCGCTATAGTTAAGATGTAAAGTGAAGACTGAGCGCATTCGCGGCTTGCAGTTCATGTTAAAATCATTTTTAATGAGGGTATACAGAAGCTCGTTGTTCAAGAAAATTATGGTAAATATGCAGATTATTTCTGACTCATCGTCATCATTTTTTTTTATGTAAAGACGATACATCTTTTTTATTGCGTATTTTTTTTACTTTTAAGAAGGTTTTCGATTTATAATCAAATAAAATTTGATGTTAATGGTCACATTCCAATATTTTGCGTCATCGTCGTCGTCGCCCATTACGGATTTCGCAACACTCGTTAGAGACAATTTCCGATGCGATCCCATATCGAGGTTAGTAATAACAATAATCTCAGCCGCTGTTGCAGCATTGATTCGAAGCACCAGCAGCGGGCAGAGAGCCGAAGATGGCCGACGTCGATAATGCAGACGGAGCCGCAGTAAGGATTGCGGGTTCACGGCCTTCGATTGATCGACCGGATGTTTCGGAGCTTTTCGCGCGAGTTTTTCCAGCGCGCTTGTCGGAAAAGCGGCGCACCTCCTTTTCAGTGTCGCCGACGTGACGTATGTCGTACGCGTCTTATCGCCTCCGTGACAGCTTTATGCTCGACCCGTCCGTTTGTACGTCACCGCTGGACAAGTGCCGCGAATGCGTGATCGTTGAATTAATTCAGAATTTATATATGAACGTATAAGAGGAAGACTGCCGGTATAACTTTACGAAATATCAGTATATGGAGAGACGATCGGCTTTTACCGAGGTTTAGAAATCAAGAAAGTCTCGACCATGAATAATTTATAATGCTTTTTCATTCGTTTTATATAAAATTGGAATTTCGTGTGACTGAAAATTAATTGATTGCATCGTAAAATTGATACTACTTGAGCTCAGTAGCAGTTAACTTGAAAGTGACCCCTGACCCTATGCGGGTCCCTGTCATCCGGAGAATACTACATCAATCCTGAGCTTTCTCAATCCAGCCACCTTAATCCAATAGTCAGGGTTACGGTATATTGCCCTCCGGATTTACTAGGGACTTCTAATACGACTCGAGTGAATTCACTCAGCAGAATAAACACCAGAGGCAGCAACCGGACTTAAGAACGACCGAGCTCCGGAAAAGAGTATTCCTCCGCTTGATAGCAAAATGGGAAAAGCGCTGGGACGACACTCCAAATGTGAAATGGGCCTAGAAACTAATAGGGCCCCGGATGCTTCGCAGAATACTTCCACCGAATCGGAAAAGAGGCTACCCCGGTGTGTTACAAAAGTGGAGAAGCGCTGGACATTTCAAAACACACATTTCTACACTGTACACGCTTCAGAAAAGCTTGAAAAAGCCTAGGAAGAGAGACAGTAACCATCGAAACCGTACAAAAACTTCTCCTCGGTAAAGACCAAGAGCATAAGATGCTATCCAAAATTTCCGGGGTAGTAAAGCTAACAAAGAATAATAACGCTGAATATCTAATGAGAACACCGTGGTGGTGGTCGGAGTTGAAGGACAAGTTTTCGCGGTGTCTTTTGAAGATCTCCCCTCTTCCAACACAAAAAAATTGAGTGTACTCAACCGTGAGCTCGGAGTTGGGTTGTAATAACACTCGAACATGGATAGAGCAGATTCCTATTTTTTACACATATTGGAGTGCTTTTACGACAGTACTTTCACCACATCGAAATGAGCCAGATCTACAGATCTACAGATTTTCAGCCAAAGGAACTGTTGCAGGATCACTGGGAGAACGACATGACAGAAAACAAACGACAATTAGGGTTTCATCTTTCATAGCTAATGAAGAGACTGGTGCTTTGAATTGAAAAGGAGGCTACTCCGGAGTGTTACGAATGCTGACACCCTCAGGAAACTGCGGAGCATATTATATTATACTACCACCAGTTATGCAAAACGCAAAAAACCCTAGAAGGAGAAACAATAACTGTGGAAGCAATACGAAAACTTCTCATAGACAAAGACCAACAGTGGAAGACGCTAATTGCATTAAACAGACACATTTATTAGAGTGCTTTAAGGAGAATTCTAGGATGTGGTTACGAAGTAAAGGAAGAGTTTTTGCAATCTAAAGTGACTCAATTTATAGAGAAATTCCAAAAAACTGGTTCTGTAGAGCGCAAAAAAGGAATATGGTCAAAGCGGATGATAACCACTCCAGAAGATTGTTTTTTTTTTAAAAAGGTTCTGCTCAATCAATTGATTTAAAACTGCAATCGACATAGGGACAGAGTTCACCAGGGGTGGAGGAACCAATATCAATGTCGAAACGATACGAAGAAGGCGCATGGAAGATGGTTTTATAGCAAGACCACCGGCGAAAAAAACTCCTGAATCAAATGCAGTCCAAAATACTCCAATGAGCCAATAGAGGACTGGAGGAAAATTATTTTCTGGGATGAAAGCAAATTTAACTAGTTTTTAAAGTAAGAAACAGGAGAAAGGCTTGACAAAAAATGCATCAGGCCAACTTTGAAACATCAAGCAGGAAAAATGATTAAAGAATATCCCAAATATAAACACCTATAGCATCAATAACAAAAGTTTAAAATAAAGAGATAAGAGTGGAAAAATAAAGAACTTAGTGGATTCAATGCCAGCCCGAATTTAAAATCTTATAAAAAAAAAGGTGGGAACACAATTTTTCTTCTTTCAACCTTATTTTTAAGTATTTTTTCTCCAAATATTGTAAAAAATTGAGTGTACATTAATATATTCTGTGTTAATTTAAACTGAATTTTCAAATCTTGTAACCTCTAAAAAAAATGGAAATAATTAATAAGAAGAAAACTTACATGTGGACGGGGCTGTTAACCTTGAGATTAATAGTCTAAGTTTCACAAGTTTTGTTTTTTGTGCTGATATAAAAGTGATTAAATTACATATTATATGAATTTCTAATAAGTTTCTAATAAGTACGGTCTTAGGGAGGGGAATTTTATCATGAAGGAAGAAATAAATTGAATTGTAATTAGCTAGAGAAGAAATGGATGGGTTATTAGATTTAAATTTTTGAAGATTATTATAAAAAGGGATTCCATATTTTTTTATTAGTTCGCGAAGAGTGAGGATGTTGAGGTCTGTTCTAATTTCTGCATTCCTTATAAACCATGGTGCGTTGGTAATGGATGCATAAAGGATCCGGGATTTAATAACTGCGATGTAAATAAATAATTAAAGGATTTTTTTCCAATAAGCGGACGAAGGATAGCATAGTTATAGTTAATTGTTTCAATGATATTTTTGATATGTATTTTCCATGTTAACTTTAGATCGAAAGTTATCCCGAGATACTTCACTTTGGAGCTCCATGGTATAGGGGTAATATATTTTGGAGAGTAGATTTACTGCTTTTTCTTGTGAAATAGATTCCTTGAGTTTTATCTGAGTTGATTTTATGCTATTTTTTACTCCACTTTAGAAGAGCATTGACGTATGTTTAAAGATTGGTATTTATTGTTTTAATGCTTAGTCTACGACAGACTTTCACTGTGTCGTTGGCTCGTGTATAATGAGAAGAGCAGTGTAGATAATGTTGAGCCTTGTGGAACTCCTGCCCTAATAGGGAGGGAAGTGGAGAGTTTTGATTGGAATTTTACTCTGAAATTTATATTTTCTAAAAAGGTTTGAATAAGTTTAATATGGGTGGAATATCTTCTGAAATTAGCTTGTGAATTAGATCTTCGTGCCTAAAAAAATCGCGCCGGATGAGTGATTAACTTTCCAGACAAATTCTGTAACCGTGTTGCTCATCTGGAAGTATGGGGTTTAGTCAATCTACAATGACTCAATTTATAATGAAATTCTAAAAAACTACGTCTGTAGAGCGCAAAAAAAATGAACAAAGCGAGTAGTGAACAGACTGTACGAATACGTTTGATTGTTCTATCTTAGTCGACGCAAAAAATCAGAATAAAAAATGCAACAGTATGCAAAGACAGATTCTCTATCTAAGTGGAGATGCTTTCATATCCAGCTCAGCGTCAACACATACGGTCTAATATTGTGCACATTTTTAATTGGCGAGTTCAAAATGTTTTTGTCAATTTATTAACCTCGTTAATATCCAATCATCCGCCGACATTGTTCCGACTTGGCGTTTTTGCGACTGATTTTTAATTACGGAATAATTATTGTAATACGTTGCTTGTTGTAATTGCTATCGGCCCGCAAAAAAATATCTTAATCAGCCGATACCGGCGAACACAATGGCCGACGGAGTTCTAAAACGTCATTCATTCTCTTCATAATTATATTTTAATTCAGGTCGGTAATTGATATTTTCGAGATACGCTCGCCGCGGACCCATCTGAAAATCTGCAACTAAATCGCCCATATGGACATTTGCCATTGCTGCAGATTTAAATATTGATTTGTTGCCCAGTTTCGCAATACGGCACGCGCTCGTGTGACATCGCCATGTTCGTACTCTGAATTAATTCCCCGGCGGTGATTGCTTCTATTGACTATTGGATTCGGCTCAATGACATTTTTTCCCCGCCAAGTACCGCGTTGGCTGAAATCAATTTCGATATTTGCGAATGTAATACCATTGAATGTTGCATGACACGGGCATCGAGGCGATTAATGGCATCTAAACGTCGTACGACCGGAACGGTCGCATGCGAAAATTTTTAATCACTTACTTATTCGGATTAAACATTCTACATACACAACAATCAAACAAGAATTTGATATTTAAGACATGTGATATTTTTTTCTAATTAATTCCTACATATACACAGCCGTATGGAGCCCGTATTGATATATAGATATCAATAAAACGTTCCATATAAAAAGTTCGGGTCGTAAAAAGTCAATTCAATTTTTTATCGCATTCAAATTCAAATGTACCAATGTGTTTTGTATTTTATTTATGCTATGAGAAATTTCAGATCTGAATAATATGATACAAACGATTTATTTAATTGATTTTATTAAAAAAAATCGAATAAGTAAAATATATCAATTTGACATCGTATTATCAATCAAAGACTAAATCTATTTATACCGTAATTATTAATAAAAACTATCATTACTCTTTAATTATATGGTATTAAGTGAACTTTGATTAACAACACTATGCAATATTGATTTTAAACTGACATAAGTTAATATCGAAAAACGTAAATCGAAGCAAAAAATTAACATAATCAATTATAATAAATAATCAAAATAATAAAGACGCTGGAAATTAATCCTGTGTTTATTAACATTATAAATGTTTCATCTGTAAAGTTTCATTTATCGAGATACAGCAAGATTACTTTCCAACGTCGATAAAATATATCGAAAGTACAGTCAGACGCGATTTCGATTTCGGCGACAAAAGGAAAGGACTAAAATACAATTAACACTGGACATATACTTGGCGTAGTTCGTCAAAATACATATTTTTTTGTAAAAAAGTGTTTTTTTCGACTTTCGGAAAACCAATTAATCGCGTAAGTCGAAAACAGACGGTTTAATAAATCTATAATTTAAAAATGTTCACGTAATAAAAATATATTAAATATATAATTAGAGCTTTTGTCGCCAATGGCCTCAAAACTTAAAAATTATATCACATATCTAATTAGAAAGATGTGGCTGAAATTCTAGACTGAATAAAGACTAAATTTCGAGTCTGAATATTTAGAAAAATATATGTAAACTATAACGAAGAAGTGGAAAAAATGTTTCAACTAATAATAAAAATAAATATGAAGCTCTTGCGGCACATGATACTAGTACGTTTCACCGCACTCGGCACATCGTACCGGATGCGAGCGAGAAAAAACATCGCTCCCATAGAAATAGAAGCAAATGTTATGGTTTATGTTGTTTTCGAGCTAAATAAACTATAATAATTTAATAATTGCTTTGAAAGTTCACCCAAAATGTATCTTAGTAGAAAAAAAAATATTATTAATTAATTGCTAGAAAAAGCGCTCTAGAGCAGGTATCGTTATAGAAGGTTTGACTGTACACAGAAAGTGAATAATTTGTAAAAGATAAATTAACAATATAAGAATAATAGCTGATTGCTATTAAAAGTTTTGTTAAATTTATTTTAAAATCTTAAGTTTATGAAAAAATATATATAATCTTTTCCCATCAAGCTGTATTTTTATTTTCATTAAAAAAAAATTATAAAATACAACGTTCTCAGCGATGTCTAGCCGTAGACTGAGCTTTCACGTATAAATCGCACGTTTCACCCGCAATTGGCACATCGTACCGGATGCGAGCGAGAAAAAACATTGCTTCCATAGAAATAGAAGCAAATGTTGTTTTTTTTGCGCAATTACGGACAATAAATTTCAATGATTTTTTATAATATACATTCTTATACTATTTTAGAAAAAACACAAAAAGTTTGTAACATGTAGGATTTATATTAAAAGAGTTATTCGTCATATTTAAACATATCTTATCAGAGATTTTTCAATCTCTGTCTGATGCCATAAATGATTAGAAACGACACACAATACATCATCTAGAACCATTCGGTATTCAATGAGATATTATAAAACTCAAATCAGGGGTGATAAACTCCACAGATGATTAAATTTGCAATGTAGACAGAGCTTTGAAATATTTTTAAAGACATTAAAAAGGCCTAGACGACATCTTTGCGGACATGATTTGACCCGAACTCTGAAAATGAGATCGATGAGATGATATGTATTATACGCAGGGCTTGCATTACCGATTTACCAGTTTATCGTTTTATCGGTAAATCATCAAAAACGTACCATCGGTAATTACCAGTAAATTGAAAAATTTACCGCTAATCACAAAAGTTTATTGTAGATATGCATGCGGAATAAGGTGTTTAGTTTTTGTTTAAGACGAAATTCGAAAAGAGCTTACTTTGCATAGAGATTGCAAAACTCAGTGGAATTCCTTCCTGAAAATGCTGGAACGATTTTATGA